>OZ025215.1:1595000-1880000 GCA_964019055.1 Anthopleura xanthogrammica | reverse complement strand
CAGCGAATGAATGATCCAAACTCAAGTCACATCTAAAGACTGAAAAATTCTTCGAATGGTAAACTACTAGCTAGCGCTCATACTCACAAAACATAAGAACGCACATTTTTTTTCACCTATATTTCGATGGTGTTAAAATATACTTTTTAGCTTGAATTGTTTACATATTGCGTCACGACAGAATTAAGCGACATCATGGATTTGAGCATGCGCGCGCTAACTTCCCAACAATACAATTACATAAATACAACGCAGAATGAAGACGCGCTTTACAAAATAAGGGATGACCAAGGTTCATTAAGTGTTAATATAATTGGGCACAAGTGACGTCTAATACATGCGAGTCTAAACATGAATTTTCAGCTCACCTGCATCTGATAATACTGGGATCCCTGTCTCTGTACCATGCTTCTTGGACTTGCTATATTATTGGAGTTGTTCAGATCACACTCAACCATCCCAAAACGGTTAACACGAGCATTGATGGTGAAGCAATTCATTATCCACACACATTTATCCCAGCATATCTCGACATAGGGTGTGATATGGTAGTTATCACGTGGTCTTGGAGTTCTACATTTTCTTTGGCTTTAAAAGCGTACTTTTTGTAGATGACACTAGAAAAAAAAATTCAAAATATTATCAATATTATATATATAAGATGTGAACGCTTCTGTCTTTCTTGTTGTCTAAATAAGCCTTTATAAATACTGGATTCATTAGCGCAACTAAGTAGAAAGAAAGAAAAAAGAAGATATGGGGAGAGAAAAGAAGGAGGGAGAAAAAGATAATAAATTACTATTAATTTTTTATTTTTATTTTTTTTAATCAGTAAACTATATATAACATCGAGATATATATATAAATTATATAATCCAGAAATAACTGATTTGTTATATATTCAAGCGCATGACTCGGAAAAGAAATCCGTTGATGTTTTGTGGAAAATCCTTATTGAAATGAATGGGGGATTGGCTAGCTTCCTACGCAGTCGCTCTTAGGGTCGTCACGCAATACTTCTTGAGAGAAACGTTGCTTGACGACGTGACGACCCTAAGAACGGCTGTAAAGGAGGCTAGGGATTGGCACGCCTGGCATGACAATTTAAAGTTTAATTCAATAAGAATAAAAACATATTATGAGAAAAGGGAGTTCGAACATTGGTAAAACTGGAAAGTTTGAAATGATTTTGATAAAAATGTGGTGAAGTTGCGCGCGACCGAAGTTGGCTTATATTTTACAAAAACGTATGTCGGTGGGCAAACTGAAATGAGCTCAGTGTAATAATACAGTTGTACTTAAAGTAACTGACATTTCAGGCGAAATCGATCAAATCAGAAGTAAGATTTCTCATATCTCAGTTACGCAATTGCGATTCAAAGTCAGTGGGTGGAGAGTCTACCCCTTAGTGGGTTGTCACATGAACTCTTAGAATCAGTGAAGAACGAGATTGTTGCGAGTGCGACTCCATGGCGACTGAGAATGATAATATGATTTTTTTATTGTCTTTATATTTGGTTCTAGAAATCACCAATTCATCATTGCTAGATGGTGTTGAATTATTGTACCCTTCGAAGTCGTGGAATTTAGTTTAATACGTATACTGCTTCGTACTTTTTAACTTCAAGATTTTGATGGTTGGACTTCTTTAAATAAATTTCCTCTGTTGGAAGTATTGCCTAACAATTCCATTAGGCAATATGGATTCAAATTCGATAACCCGTGCTTAGCTGACATAATTGTCTTTCCAGATCTCTTTGATTCAAAACACAAATTTTGACGATGGTACCTATTTTAAAATAGATTTCGAATTATCGTGCTGTCAGTATTCCTAAACAAAATCATTGAAAAAAAATCATAGTAATTTATATTGCAAATCTTAGAGTGATTTGTACTTCAGTTTAAAGGAGAGCTTGAACAAAAATGGCCCGAAATTTAATTCAGTTGAAGCTTCACTTGAATAATCTTTCAGGGCCTAATAATCATTGGAAAAAGTTTTTTTCTTGATATCCTAATGAAAAGTTATTATATTTTGCATTCTTTTAAATAACGTTTATGACGTCATCTAGTACTTATCAATATCAACATTGCTTCCTACATTTCTTTGTAAATAATTTCTTGATATTTCTTTGAAGCCCAACGATCGGCTGATGGATGGATCGTACATTACTCGTGATTCGAATTTATTTTTCCGTCTTTTTTCCTAGATATGAAGCTATCATATATTTTGATCACAAAACACAGAGAAAAGTACACAGAGCGATGTTTAGTGTTAAGTAAATCACGTCACTATATGCTTCTATATGTACTGGTCAAATCACAAAGCAAGTTTGCGTCAAAAAGATGCCGAGAAGCATTTTAAGTAGTTAATTCAACGTTAAAAAGAAAAATGAAGGAGAGAGAGAGAGAGAGAGAGAAAGAGAGAGAAAGAGAGAGAAAGAGAGAGAAAGAGAGAGACAGAGAGAGACAGACAGAGACAGACAGAGACAGACAGAGAGAGAGACAGAGAGAGAGAGAGACAGAAAGAGACAGAGAGACAGAGAGACAGAGAGAAAGGGGGAGGGAGAAGAGGAGTAAAAAGAAGAATAAGGAAAAAAACATCAAAAAGCAAGACGGACACGAACAAAACCAGAAACAAAAGAAAAGGAAGAAAACCAAAGACGAGTAGGAAAAAGAGGAGGAGGATGAGAAAGAAGAGAAGGATATAAAGAATTTGAAGATAAAGAATTCGAAGGATAAACATTTTACCTTTGTCAAGTTTTCCAATTCTGTTCCCATCGGACAACCTCAGTTACAAACTACAGTGGAAGCTGCTTATTGCTGCTTAAAAACTCAAGTTTTCAATTTCAACTGCCAGCTCTCAATTATTAATTTGTGTAAGAAAATTCTAGAGTCTCTTTGAATAGTTTCTTTGTTTAATTTAAGGAAGTAATTAAGTTGAGTACGGTGCTAGGTAACTAGGTATCGTGTATGGTCTAAAATAATGGAATCTTGGAAAACTTCAAAAATGATGGATTGATAAATAGTCTAACAATCTTACAGGCTTATTGGGAGAAGCGATAGATGTTGGGAATTCGCAATCATTGATGCAATTTCAAAAACAGAGGAATATGGCAAAAAGAAAAGAAGAAGAAAGAGAAGAAGAAAAAAGAAAAAGAAAAGGAAAAGGGAAAAAAGAAGACTGAAAGGACAAATGTGATATCGTAGAAAAAAATGCATTTTAAAACTATATTTGTTTTATTTTAATTTTGTGAGCTTAGTCGATAGATGCGGAGAAATTATAAATGAAAGATTTTTGTAGCATGACTTCATATTAAAGACCACCTGGACTCTATATTGCCTTCATGAAATTCAAAATAAATGGGTTTCAAATTAGATCCCTAACTAACTGTAAGGGATATTTTGAATTTCAAATTTTAGACCTTTTTTAGTTTACACGGCTGAGTCAGTAAAGGTGTGAAATCGAAGACTAGGTATGGTCTAGATGACTCTTCTGTTATAGGTATTTCACATTTTTTTCATGTCCCCTGGGAATAGAAAACAAAATATTTATCTATCTTAGCAGCACCGGGGTTACTATACCTTTAGGAATTATGTAATTTATCAATCAGGTGCTAAGGAATGAGAGAAAGCAAAATCTATACCTGCATGGTTCCTGTTACTTACATACAAGAGTTTTGAAGTGGCATGGCAAGAGAGGAAGCAATGGAACACGTTCATTCCGAGTTGTTTACTGCAGTAACTAGAGACCACAGAAAATTATTAATCCATCACGATCACGGGAACCCCCACTATGAAATTGCCCATCAATAGATGCCAATTTTTTGAAACGCGCATCGAAATTACGAATGAAATAAGTTTGTTTTGGATATATTTTCTCGACGTTGGCGTCCATTCGGCTAGCTCTAGAAAAAAAAGTATATTTTGATTACCCCTCACTCAGCTTTCTCTAACCTTTTTTTTCAATTTGGTACGTGTATATTCTAACTATACTATCAGCAAAAAGAGGGCATGCATTCTATGTGTCATCTTAAGGTAATGCAATCGTGCATTTTTTTGTCGAATATTTTTTCAAACTTGGCCCAGATATATATTTTGAGTGCTAGAGTAGAAATATGAAATATGAAAATGGCGGTTACCGAACTCGTTAAAGAGATATACGATTTCAAAGATGGGGCTTGCAGCCTTTTTTTTCTGGAAAAATAGTAAATTGGAATGACCAGCTCTTTCAGTAACTTTCAGTCCATATCGGTCATTTATAATAAAAGGAATAATTTCAGATGATACATATGTTAGCATATTATAATCAGAAACCATAAAATTCTCGTTTATATGTGTTGAAGTATGGGTTTCCAGAGGTAAAATCACCAAAACAGTACTTTACGATTCTTTTTTTGGACATTTGACGATGAAAAGATGAAAAGCGCGTGCGCAGAAATGATGCGCACGAATGCACGCGCGCATTACCCTAAGCCTTAATACTTAACAAGATCATCGAATGTTGTGCTACATATTAATAATGAGGAATGAAAGTCCCCAGTGCAATGAATATATGAATTATGCTATAACATAGACATCTACGTATACGTTCTGATATGGCTAAAATGGTTGGCTGTCCTCTTCACTCAGAAGTATCTCACAGTCCCGTTTTGCAGTCTTGTTGAGCATTTTCAGTTGATAATCGTTGCTAGGTGGACTCTTCTTTTTCCTGAAAGAAGCAAATGGCCGCAAACGTTAGTGTTTGCTACAAGTTCAAAAATCTTAACTGATCCAGAACTACTATCCCCGGTTATCATATTCGTTGCCCGCAATACAGCAAAGGAATTCGAAATTAAATCCAAAATCAAGAAGAATAAGTTTGAAATATGTAAAAAGCTGGATCATGAACGAAGTCAAATTTCATCTCCCTAAAATACAAAGTTAATGATACCTTAATCCCAAGTCTTTGATTGGGGTTTAAAAGTTGATTTCAGGATATGGCGTTCGTTCTCTTTTAAGAAATTTTCATGTGAAAATGAATTTCCACTACCAGGGAAAGAGGTAAAGGTCCCTGGGTAGGGCGTTCTTGGGTAGACGAAGATGACATTACATATTCGGGTCAAGCAAGACGTACCTTCGTAAAAAGAATATCATCACTGCAATAACTGTCAAGGAGGCCACCATCAGTACCAAAACAACAGAAAAAGCAATCTTGAAAGTACCAGACGATCTACCCGATGATTTCGTATTAATTGTTGTCATCTCAGGGTGCATAAAGATGGTACGATTATGAGATATCTTATTATTATGTTGTATAATTTCATCAGCTACGACGTCAAACCCACCAATACCCTCCTTGCTTGCTTTTTCTATGGCTTCTTGAAGTCTCTTGGAGTCAAAGACATGGAGTTTGCCGTTAATCTTCTTAACTACTGCAACCTCGACATAAAGGAAACCTGGCGGAGAACGAGTAGATGGGTCTTCAACGATGATGATGTCATCGGCAGTAAAATGCAAATTCGTAGATGCGTCACTCTCTCTTTTCGATCTAGAAAAAGAAAAGTAAAAATCTAATCAGATTGCAAACATTTTTATTTGTTGACAGCCATGCAATCCCAAAAATACTGAGATAGTAAAAGAAATTTGCTGCCTTCTACGACAGATAATATTATAATAGAATAATGGCATTTTTTGCCAAATTCAATCAACATGGTGACTATGAAAATCAACATATAATTATTTACCGTAAGCTATTTTTGTTGCAGTCAGGACAGTGTTCGTTGAGTATCGCTGCCAGAGATTTTTTGAACAAAAGTGGTTGCCACTATTATAAATGAAACAAAACAAAAACGAAAAATCACAGGATTAAAAAAAAGTGTGCATAAGAAACAAGAAACGTTGTTTAACATAAAGCAAAGATAATTCACAGTTCTTCCATTAGAATGCATAAAATGGATACGATGATTCAGTTTGTTATTTGGATCATGGGGGGGGGGGGGGGGGGCACGGCAGTCAAATAATATAAAGGGAGTTGTCCACATTGTTCACCTTGTCAATGTCACCTTTTAGTAGAACTCCAACGATGCTGTCACCTAGAAAGAAAACAAGACCCCCAAAACAAAACAGCAATAAACAAGAGACATTAGAAGAACTTGTACCTAAATCGTGTGCAAATCCCCACCAAACTAACTGGTGATAACGGTGATACTCTTGTTTCTGCAGTTGATATGATGATTTTGTTCCACATATCTTGAAATCATGTTTACAATATATGCAATGCCTTTTTTATGTTCCTTTACCTTACCACTTACTTTTATTGGATTCAAATTACTATACGAAAATATTTTTATGAAAAACTTAAAAATGACATCTTTTACCACTCTTGCTCAACAACTTACCAATATAGGTTTGGCAAGTCTCGTCAGTAAAATTCCGAGGACATACACAAATGAAATTGTCTTTAGTTTCGGCACATTTTCCATCGTTCTTGCATGGTCTGAGTTGGCAAGGGCTACCCACTTGCTGCTCTTTACCTTCAACAAAATAAAAAAGACATGGTCAATCGTTTCTATATTCAATCATCAAATATCTATTATATGGTTAATTGCAGCCAACATGGAATTCGAATATCCTACGTACTTGTCACATGTAGGCTGGAGCACCCACTTTTGCACAGTAGAAAACACAGTGGTAAATTATAAGTGTGATTTATTCCATAGCATGTCATTGTAAAGATTGCATTCGTATAACTAGAATTTACTAACCCTCTTCACACTCCACGACCACAACTTTTGAACTGTCACACCTGTGAAAGTTCAGCCCTCGGTGAAGACAAAACAAGATTGAGGCCTCGTCTCCTTTGCATTTCACTTCATCCAGCAGTACAGCATCATTGCCTTTGGCAACTAAGGAGGTAGACTTTGCTCTTTTGTAACCAAGGTTACGACATATTACGTGAGCAGCGTTCATATTCCATCCTCTGCTGCATATTGAACCCCATTTGCCTTTGTACTGGATTTGTACACGACCTTCATTAAGTCTGTTGCCGCCAAATAATCGAGCACCTTTGGATTATTTGAATAATAATATGATAAAAAATTAAATAGTTTTACAAACCATGGATTATTTGCTTATATATCATGTATACACCACTGGCAATAGTTCCGAGAATAGCTCAATCTGGAGGTCAATACAATGAATTTAAATTCTCATGAGATTTATTGTTTTTTTCTCAGTCCAGATGCATTTATTATTTTGATAAGTTGAGATTCAACTTTTTGTTATTTTTTGTAATACCTTATGAACTGATTAGAATAAGTAAAGGTATACCGTCTGTGCAGTAAAAGTGCTTAGTAACCCCCCTCCCCCTCCCTTTCAACCGCCGCCACCCCACCCCACCCAGGAATGTAAACAGTTATATAATTTAACAAGCTAAGCTGTCAAATACACTAACCAAAGCATTCGACGCCAGCATCATTTATGTGTTTTCCAGGTGGCAAGGTCTCGATTTTTCCGCTACTACGTTTAAGGCTGCATTGAGAAAGTTTGGTTTCATTTCCATGACATTTTACATCAGATAGCCATATTGGTCCTGTTCCCGGCCCAAAGACGCTACCAGTGAACGCTGTAACAGCACCTGCAAACCCTAGCTGACGACAAGCTACAGTTGCATCGAAGATGTCCCAACCAGTTGCATCTATGGTTCCCAAGAAACCAGCGAAAAACACTTCAACACGTCCTCGATAGGTATCTGATGTTCCATTTAGACGCAATTGTACTTCTATAATAAAAAAATTGTATAAAAGCTTTTTTCGTTTTCCGTTCAGTAATAAGGCACGAAGGAAGTGACTTAAGCACGAAATATGTGTATAGAGAAGCACAAACCGTAAGCGAGTGCTTCTCACACTTCTTGAGTGCTTTTGGCGCTTCCTAAGTGCTTTATTACTGAATGGAGCACGGAAAAAGCTGTAGTTTTCAATGAATGTGTTCTTACAATTCTTTGCAAATTTTGCTGCGCGCGCGGATGGCGTCAGTAACCGTGCTCACTTGACTAATATAGCACTGGCAGATTTCAATCAATCAGAGCAAGCGTACTACCTAAGCTACATAATAAGACTCAACAAGCCAAAGCAATGGATCGCTAAATTTTGTAATTGTTGTTACAAAAAAGGGGAGTCGTCGCTATTTACAAATACAGTGTACTGAAGGAAAAGATTAAAAAAACATTTTTGTTAGTAGAGTTTCGTTTTTCGAAATCTCCCTCTGTTCTTTAAGCTGAGAATTAATTTGAAATATTAATCACATATTTTTCGAACCTTAATTTTAGTAAATAATTCCTTTTCCTACCTTTGCTTGTGTGACTATTACAAACTACGGTAGCATCTTGGTCGTGAAGACACTTGTTATTTCCCCACCCTTTATGAGAGCATGTTTGAAGCGAAGTCTCTTTTCCAGA
The DNA here is from genome assembly GCA_964019055.1 of Anthopleura xanthogrammica. Lineage (NCBI taxonomy): Eukaryota > Metazoa > Cnidaria > Anthozoa > Actiniaria > Actiniidae > Anthopleura > Anthopleura xanthogrammica. The sequence goes on along the minus strand of OZ025215.1, from coordinate 1,871,566 downwards.
ACAGCTAACGTCACTAAGCCATACACGTCCAGTTCCTCCATCATGGAGGGCACAACAAAGAGCAGCAAGAGCACTATCATAGCCTAGCTGACGACATGCCACGTGTGCGTTACTAAGCGTCCAGATACTTCCACACACAGTCCCCCAGCGTCCACGATGATAAACCTCGACTCGGCCAGTTCCATTTATAGAAGAAGACGCTAACCTAATGACTGAAATCACCAATATCTTTTTAGGTATTGACATTAGCATGTCATTAAAGAATAAGGTTGGCTTGGGATAACACCAGTCCAATTAACAATTTTTCATGCATTGGGTAACCAATTTTGACACTAGCACGAAGCTTTTAATCGATACTGCAAGGTGCAGCTTAACTTAAAAAATCCGTTTTTCTTCTTCACCAGATTATCGATGGAACGGCATATCTATATGCATAGTTTCTGCCGTTTCAAGTAATTTCTGTATATATCTGTATTTCAGTTCTCTACTAAGATAGTTAAGTTAAAGACAACATTTTACAGCTAAAAACGATGTACTCACCACTGCTTGTTTCATAAGTCGGCGGAGAGGCATGGCTCGGTTCTAGGGTGCACTCCGCCGATGAAGATATCAAAATGTCATCAAGACCTATGCCACCGTTTCCATTTATTACCCCCTCAAATATCACCTAATATAAATACATAATAATGGGGTTATTTTTGACAATGATATTTTCTAAATTGATAAATTTTACGTCGAAAAGCTTAATGAAAAATTATTACACAGGTTTATTGCACAATAGGTATAAATGGCCAATATAGTAACATAGCTTGGCTCGATTTCCTAATTCCCCCAACAGATCTAAAAGGTTTGGCTACAGCCTTTCATGCTTCTCTGAAATAATGACGTAGAAATGACGTCACTGCAAAACTGAAGTGTAAAGAAACCTGCGAAAATGGACTTATGGAAATTTATATCTGAGATAATTCTAGATTTTCAGGAGCGACGTTTTAGAAATAACCGTTCCTGAGTCGCCGGGTGACTTAGGATGACAACTCAGTTTTGCAAATTTTCTCGATTTTCATTGGCTATAATTTTTCTCAGATCAGTTGGCTGAGAGGCTGGAGACCCTGAACATTACTTTATTAAAATTTTTTTCGCTCGCATAAAATTCGACAAACCTGGAAGTTATGTTTCTGCTTTAGAGGTAAAACAGCCCTACTCCAATAACCAATAGCTTTTAAGTCCTTACTCGTTATTTCCCAAACAGGAGTTTCAACAAAGGTTTGGCCATGTCGAGTGAATATCGTAAGATCGATATCAGAAGAAACCATCTTCCGGATAAAAAAGAAATAAAAAGACAAGCAATTTGTTTGTGTTGGTGTTAGTAACGGGCTGATGAGACGAGCTGATTTTCCACTTGTTTGACCAATAGAATGCTGCATGAACATGTATGAACCTGTTAAACAATTACACAAGGTAGTATGAGTTCATTATCGAAACATACTGTCAAACATTAATTGATATCATAGAACTTTTTCTTGAGAAGCAAATATTTTACGCTGCAATATAGTGTCATGTTTCCATTTTACTAACCGCTATTGAAGGAGTAAGTGGTGTGATCGTAATTAACATTTCTTAAGATGCTAGTAGTTCCTGGATTTGCAAGATCATACTGTAGCCAATCGGTGTAGTCCATGTCCGTCTTGTCGCTGAAGTAGCCGCATGTGCCATTTGTAAAGCTACAACTACCGCTTGCTCCTATCGCAAGAAAAAAAAGAAGAAGATAAGAAAATTGTCATCCAATAGACCTCTTTACCTTCGTTGTTTGTTGTGCCTATTTCAGACCACGTGATGCCACTCTTGGGAGTTAATTCTTTCATGTGTAAATATTTTAACAAAAGAATATTTCTCAAGGGAATGTCATGTGGTCTGAAATGTCGGGCAATTTGCGTACGAAGGTAAAGAGGTATATTACTGCAATCAAAACTAATTTAAGACTACTGTAAACTAAAAGTGTAACAGAGCATACCCCAATTCCTTGGTTGCGCGTTTGGAGGATAAAAACCACAATTTTCACTTCCTATCGATGTGTTGATTTTGATGTCATCAATAGCAATATCTGCATCCCACGTAGAAATTCCAAACCTTGCTGCTTGGATTTCAAACTGCACAAAACATATATATTGTTAGCAAACAATTCAAATATTTTCTGTCAGTTACCCTTGCACTGACTTAAGATAAGATAAGCCAAGGCCCAATGGAAAATATTTTATCTTAAAGTAGGCGTGAATCCCCAAATAATTAAGTACCAGGAACCTAATTGACATTAACTAACTTCAAGAAAAAAGTCTAGATTGCCGTATTCCAAAAGCTGCATGACATTAATGCTGTCTGCGTACGGCTTTCAAATTAAAGCTGACATCTAAAGAAATTCTACTGTAACAATGGAAAATATGCAATGAATGTAATGAATATGACATTTTGTTACCGAAAACTGATTTGCGTTGACGATTTTGATGGGTATCTGAGCTTTGCTCCATTTTCTGCTTTGGTTTGTATTGTCATTGGACTGGTTTCCCTGTAGTTCCCACACAATAGTGTCCACTTGTGACCGGCCGGGACGTAAAACAACTCTGATAGAATCCACGTGCTTGCCAACTGCATGGTAATAGAATGAAAGACAAGCGAACGTTGTTGGAAACAAAGGGCTAACCAGTCTAGCTACCGGTTGCAGCTGGTTTGTTCCTGGCTGCATCTGGAGATAATCACCTAAAAAACACCGAAATAATTAAGATCGGTCATTCAAAAGCTCTTAATGTTAAAGATTCTAGAGAAGTTTCTACTAAATTGATTCACTAGTCAATGAAACCGAAAAAAAGTCTGGAAAGTTTTCTACTGATGTTTATTTAAAAAGTATAAGTACTCATTGTAAAACAAGCCAATGACATTTCCAGAGGATATTTTAGTTATGTAGAAATATAATTGAATACATACCCAAGTCTTTAAGAGCGACTGTAAAAATCGATCAAACATTTCACGATTTCGCTCATATATTTTTTTTGATAGCCCTTAGTATGAAATACATCCTGGTGTTTTTAGTTTTGAAAAAAAAAACTACTTTGTTTTCGAGAATTAAATTTACGTCAATCGATTTCGGCCCTATGAATCGAAAAAATTACCGCCGAGATCACGGAGTTTACTGTAAAAATAAACGCATTCTGCAGCTAAACCACTTAGAATTGGTTTTTTTTCGCAGATCTTTTAAAAATGCTCTCTAAATAGTCTTGGCCAGCAAATAAACCAGATAATATTGACTTCGATTGCCTGGATACAGTATTCATTTTAGATAGCCGCCAGAATTAGCCGTCCAAAGACTCAAACGCGGTCATGACCTTGTTCGATGGGGAATTGTGTGCGATATGCAGTGTGAAGGTATAAGGGGACCTTCACGATTGATGTTCGCTAAATACCTCGTGGCGTACAAACTGCTCATCTAAAAGGGGACGTGAGTTTTATAGTTTTCGACCGCATGTTTTCAAAAAGTTCCCGGAACACTCGAATCGTTATGACTTGCAAACAATTCACATAATGGTAAAGAGCACAGATTGATTTCAAAAAACGGTACCTCAGTACGATTTTGATTAACGCTTTGGCTACGAAAATATTTGTTGTCCTCTTTGGCGCATAAATCATTAAAATAACTTTAAAACGACACAAGATATCAAAACAATGAGACACAGTTTTTGAGATGAGATATAAGGCGACATATCTGTAAAGGTTCAGTAAAATCGACTGAAATCCGTTCCAGGAGCTTCTTGAAAAAGGGCGGTCGAAAATGATAAAACTCGAACTCATAAAAAGTGATGAGTTTGACCAAAAAATGTGCAACATGATTGAAATCTGTGTATCTTCAGATTCAAGAAAATATATACTTTTTATAGACATTAGACGAGAAGTTTGCGCTATGAGGTATTTAGTGAACACGGTCGCGAGGGTCCCCTTGTATCTTAAAACCTTCAAAACACGATTAAGCGCCTCCATGGTTACCTTACCTAAGCCTTTGCGTTGATACCTTGCTTTGCATAAGTATGAAATTCCACTATAGGACGTGTCACAACCTACATCATTGAATGTGGCAGTATACGTTATCAGTGCTCCGCAGTCTTCTTGTCCGGCATCAGACATTTTGACATTTGGCCATATATTTTTAAGGTTCGCCACTTTACCGTCAAGATACGTCCAAATCCCATTTCCGTTTTTCTCCTGGAGGCCAACAAACATCTGTCTTAAACTACTTGGGAATCCATTTTTCTTGATAAAACGCATTTCGTCTTGATCTTGGATGTCTGCAAGCCAAGCATTCTTTGCTTGACATTTCTTTACTGCCTGTTGCCAGGGTATGTTATCTTCGGTTTCGAATTTGTAGCAGTATCCTTTGTAGACTTTGCTTGTCCATCCTTCCAAGCACATTGGTTTTTTTTTAACTAAGAAGAGCAACATTATTTTAGGAAACCAATATATTTTTTAATATCAATAGAAAACATTCAAGGCTAAAAATTCTTAAGAGGGACATTAACGATCCTAAAGACAGCGAACAAAGTAAACAGAGGCAGCAGCATACCCTGTATAAGCCTTGCTTGTCCAAAGCTACTTATTAGCGGAGCTCCCGCGCGGGCCTTCGGCCAGCGCGAGCGCAGTACCATACTTAAGAAAAAATGGTAATCCATCGAGTTGATTTTTCATGGCTTGATTTGTCAAATACACGGAAAAAATCGCAATAATGTAGTCAAAGATGGATCAAGAAGTATTTTTTCTTATTTTTGAAATGCGAAAATAAGTTTAATCGAAGTCATGTCTGTCTTAAAGTGAACAAAAACAATTTTTCGACTTTAGCGACTTGCTAAAGAAGATTTAGCGAGGGAAGATTCTTAATCTTACGATGAAGTTTCGTGGCTGAAACTTCAGTAAGAGAAAAAAAGGCCTGTAGACCAGAAAAAACCTGATTATACTGCAAGAATGATATTTCAGTTCCGTAGAAAACACTTCATAGAAGGTAAATTCATTAATTTTAACTAATATTTCGTAAAAAATCGACAAGAAATGTGTAAACTAGCTGGAGAAACTCTCAGACAAGCCAAGGACGTTGGTTCGGCAAACATTGTCAGAAAAACTTGGATAGTTTGTCGTTTTTACTGCATTCTAGATTTTTATCATCTTTTTCTTCATTACTTGTGAACCAAAAAAAGCGATATTTGAAGCTTTGATTTTTTGTTTTTTGATCCCATTTCAAGAAAAAAGGCTAAGACTTACTAAAAAGACTTGGTTCTTTGAAAAAATATATTTGACGGCCAGCGAACCTCACGCGAAGTCAAAACAAGATTCCAGTTTCATAATCATATGAATATTTTGACATTTTTATAGATAATTTATTTTAATGTTGAATGAAATATGAAAAAGGAATACATATCACACCAAATATTTGCTATTTATCGGGCTTTTCCAGCTATTACTATTACACAATCGCAAAAATGATGAGCTTGTTTTTTTTTTATGGATAAGCTTATGTTTTTGTAAGATATTTCGCTCGATAATAAAGTTAAGGATAAATCTGAAAAAAAACTTTTCAAAGACCAACTTACTAACAAAGAAAATTATTATCTTGCATTAATGAATATGTCTCTTTTTACATGTGAAGTTCAAGTGAATGTAAGCTTAAGCTTATCAGTAATATTTTTCGACAATTTTCAGTGTAGTTTACTTTCCACCTAAAAAACTTACAAATTTGATTACTAAGATTTGCTGAATAAAATCCTTTGTTCTATACATGTATTCATATGTTCTGCAATCTATAATTATTCTTCTTCGAATTGAAAAGTTTTCTAATGCTTTTGAAGGCTTAAAATAATGGTTTTTCTTTTAGTTTTTCCTCCTGGATTCTGGTAAAATCAAACGAAGTGGTAACGCTATAACCAGCGTTATGCCGCGTCACACAATTGTCACGTTTTTAGCACTAAATATACTATTTATGGGAGCTCCGCTTTTAGGCAGTGCCTAAATCTATATATTAAAAGTTCAGTACAGACCAGCAGAATGGTATACAAATGGTCAGGATTGAATGCAAAACAAACAAGCATTCAAACTGGCAAGCGGTTTTTTTTTTTTTTTTTTTTTCATTTTTTAATTTCATTTCAAATGGTTCTCAACCTTTATAAAATTCAATTTAACAATAAAGCTACCTAGCAACATAACAATATTGAAATATTATTAATATTGCTTTTGAATGTAACGTGTCCGGGAAGTCTTTTTATTAACGCGGTGTCCTTACCTTCACCAAAAGTGTGGTCATATTTTGGCTGGTAATACTGCGCAGACGAAGAGGCTTGTCTTCTGGTCCATGTTAGTTCTTTATTTCCACCAGTTGTGGTTTTAAACAAACATAGATCGTTTTCAAAGTCGCAAGAATACTCTAACATGAGAAATTAAATATAAAGAAAAGTTAGCAATTGACCAATTTTATAGAGTACTATTTTCAGATTTTTTTGAAAATGTTACTCTATGAAGTTTCTCAGTTTACTTTTTAAGAAACAAGATAAGGAATAACATTAAACTATTGCAGTGAACTTTTTCAAGCTATTAATGATGATGACGATGAAAATGATGATGATCATGGTGATAATAATAAATTGGATTTAGCAGTGGATAATCTACGGATTACCTATTCACCCACTGAAATTTCAATTGGAATTGAGCATTGAGGAATTTCTCAATCAAATATGTTTTGTGTGATGTGTTCAGACTTTCAAGCGTTTATGTTTTTTTTTTTTTAATATTATTATTTTTTTTTTTGTAAGTTTTAATAATGGAAGATAGTTGATGAATCAAGAGGAAAAAGCTCGAGCAGTAGAACATGACAGCTTAGCTTAACTATTCTTATAGACAAGGCTAGCTTCTAGCCTAGTTTAGCCTAACCAATAACCTTGAAATTAGTTTGTAGCCTAGTCTAGCATAGCCTAAATAAACTGACCTCCTAACGCACACGAATTTTATCTTGGATGACTTAGCGTAGGTTCGAGCACACCTTACATTCTAATCTTGGTTAGACTATAGCCTACTAGTCTAGCCTACACAATAAGTTAATCTATCGGCTAGAAGGGTTGTGCAGGTTGCAATGAAATCTGCAAAATCCTGATTTATCGATATACATCACGCAAAAGCTAGAACGCTTAGAACACGAGAAAGGGTTTGGAAATGATGAACTGCGATTTGCTGATATATAGCTTGTGGCAAAACATTAAGCACTTTTAATAAAATACAACAATAGCTAGACTCTTTTCGAATATGGCTTCTATGACGTCAAACGAGGATAATGAGAATGTCCCGGATGTAGAAACCAAATGATTTCCACTACCAGCATCCAGGACTAGAATGCTCCGGATTTCAAAACACAATCATTATTACTCCAAACATCCGGGACATTCTAGGACTCCTCGTTTGACGTCATAGACGCCATATTCGAAAAGGGTATATAATGATGTTTAATTGCTTTATTTGACTATGACGTCACATTAAAACAATATATTGCTTTTACGTTAAAGATCATGGTCGCAAGACGGTACGAAATAGCAGCAACACAAATGGGAGTACAGTAACATTCGGTTTACGAAATAGTCAAACCTGCTAAATATTACACTAAATATCCCCGACGAAAGCAGATTTAGCCTAAAATTTATGATTCTATTCCACGTAAACAAGCCGTGACATCATAATGAAATAGGGCAATTGCATTCACCTTTATCACTTAAACACGTAACGCCAGCGTTTTGGTAATGATCGCAATTATGTTTTCCCCATCCGGCATGTTTACAAAGGCCAAGCTCCTTTTCTTCTCCATTGCAGCTCACGTCGTCCATCCATATATGCGGGCCAGACCCAAAACCAAATTTAGCAAGTGGATGCGCCTCAAGTGCACCTTTACATATTGAAGACACAAACAATCAGTGAGTGGGTTCATTATTCATACACTCAGTTAAATTAGTTTTTTTTTTTTTGCTTTCGCTAATTTTGTTGTTGAGTGGGTTCTTTGCATCATAAACATTTAGTTAAATTAGATATTTTTGCTTTCGCTAATCTTGTTGTTGTTGTGGTAATAGACCTTTTTACCAATTCTATTGTTTTAAGTAACACATTATAGGGTGCTGATGGGGCAATTTTCTAAAAATGTATATCATGCACAGCTGTCAGGGGTCCTTTTTATATATATTTTAACTTTAACGATTTAACGTTATCCAATAAGAAACACATATTTAAAAAAAATCGAATATGCTAGTAGCTGGAACAATATGTGAAACACCAAAGCGGAAACTATGATAATTTGAGAAAGCAACCCCGCCACGCTATGCTTTATAAATTTCTACGTTTCCCCCTTGGCATTCATGATTTAAGGTGGCTGCGATACGTATAATATCTGATTACGTATATCATCACGCAATGGAAAACAAAAAACAAAACAAAAAACAATAGAAGCAAGCATCATAAAATAACTAAAGCAAGTTAAATGGCACCTATGCTGGTACTGAACGAAATAAACCAACGAATCAAAAATATTAAGAAACACGAAACAATATATATCGGCTGTAGCATTGTGAAAATTAGAGAAAACATATAGATTCAAACTTATTCATTAGAATATATCATAATTCATTACTTGCAAGATACAAATTAAAAATACATATACAAACCTAGAAATCCCAGCATCCTACAAACGACTTTTGCATCGTTAAGATCCCAATAATCATCACAAATAGTACCCCACGAATCTTTATGGTACACCTCTACGCGACCAGAATAATCGTTGCTACTGCCAACCAAACGAATCTTCATTGTATCTGATGCAGGAAAAATTGGATGAGCAAACCCGAAAAAAGGAACAATTAGGAGAATAATAAGGTTGAATGCTAACAAAAATGTAACTAGATTATTAACAAAGTTGTATTTATAAGAGAATGAAGGTTCTTCTACTGAAACATAACTAAAAGTAACGAATATTCTTGTATTCGCCAACAAAAAAAACAAACAAAAAAAAACTGAAAATGAATTAAGGCAAAAAACGGTTGACCCTTAATCAAGAGCCTTTATCTATGGATGGACTTTTCACTTACACATTTCCACTACATTCAATATTCTATGCACACGACGCTAACTTGCATGTTGATTTTATGGAGAGCGGCCTAGAAACCGGAGAACCCGAAGAAAACCCTTGTAGCACAGGAGAGAACAGCACATAAAACAAACTGAATTCACATGTATAGTACTGCCGCAGGGCTCAACCCAGTGACCCGAACCTTTGGAGCTAAAGTGGTGAAAAGCGCCGCGTTAGCAGCTTACTCCTTCAATGCCAACACCCGCCACCGCCCGTTCTTTTGCCCAGTCAAAACTAGACTGAAAAACCGACTTCCATCCCGCCATCAAATTAGGGTCGAAAATTTTGTGGCCTCAACTTTCAGTTGTTTTGTCTGGTGATTTTAAGAATATCCCTTGCTATAAGATGTAATTATTATATCAACTTCAAAGGAAACTGAATAAAAACGATGGCTATAACCGATAATATTAGTGTTGATATTAGTGTTGATAAAAATTGTAATAATTACGATGTGAAGGTGGTGGTACTGGTGATGATGAAAGTGATGATATTAATAGATATGGTGATGATGGTGATGCCAACATATGCTAAGGATCATAAGAATTACGATAATAATACGAATAACGAAGATGTTGAGGTTGATTTTTATAGTTATGTCAATGGCCGCATAACGAGTATGGTTATCACAAAGCTGTTAACAGGGCATTGAAAATATGATGATCATGATGATAAGGATGATGATGATAATAATCAAGTATGTGTACCTGGTCCATTGCCACAATATCGTAGTTTACAAGTTGGTGGTTTTTGAAGCTCGTAGACATAAAAGCCTGAGCAATTCTTGACTTGAATGAAAGTTGACCATTTACAGCAATCGTCAAGAAAACTAAAACATACTTTTCTCGTAACTATTCCTTCCTCGACCATCGGGTGATCTAGAAAAGGGTGTAGAATGATGAGAAAATGACAGAAAAACTAAAACAAATATTTTGCATTCAATCTTGTTTCTGGTAAAATAGTTGCAAACTCAAGAAACATCTGTTGTAAAGTGATTCAGGAACTCAAAGTGGTGTAACTTGTTTAATTAGTAAGTAATCTAATTAGTTACTAAGTTTCTTATTGATCTTTTTGGAGAAGCATTTACGAGTTTGTTCAAGGGCACTAGGACACCTAAAGTGGTTGGATTTCTATAGTTTTCCCCCGATTATACTGAAGGCGAATTTGATTAACTATATTAACGATCCGGCGGTTAAGTATTACTGACGTAACGAACATCGCGCGGTCGCGTTGCTGTTGTTACATAGAGAGCCAAGTACGAAACGGCCGTTACTGGAATAAGTACAAATCGGTTATTCAAACCCTTTGACCTTTGAAGTAAAACTTAATTTTAGCAGCAAAGGAACACAAATACAAGATAAGTAAACAAAAATAACGTTCATTTGATTCAAATAATCGGGGGAAAACTATAGAAATCCAACCACTTTAGGTGTCCTAGTGCCCTTGGTTTATTGTTACAAATTTATAGTTGGATTTGATATTCTAATTTTAAAATCTTCTCATGATCACTTCTTTTTATGTGTAAGAGTTTCTTAGTATCCTTTTTGAGTTTTTTTAGATAAACTAAAATAAATCCCTTTAAAAAATACCTCCATTTAGCCATCCCGGTGATTTTGTACTGCACTTGCCTTCAGGAACACAAGTAGAGGGCATAAGATTACCGGCAAGTCCCATGAAGCGATGCCACTGACCAGGAAATATATCACTGTCTCTGTCGCACTGATCTTCTTGTCCAGCGAAAGTCTTGGCTCTGTCGCCGCTGTTTAGCACCTTATATCTTTTGCATTCGTCACCAAAGCCACCTAGTTTGTGTCACAGCGGATATAAATAAAACAAAACAACAACAAAGACATTAATTAAGCTTTATGTAAGCTGCTTCAGATTTCTTCTTTTCCTGGTTATGATAAAAAATGTCATCAATTCTTACCATTTGAGCAAATAGCCCAGGAATCCTTAGAATGGTCACAGCTGTGGCTTCCCCATGGATTCTTACGGCACTGCAGTAAGTTACTTTCGCCTCCTGTGCATTGTACGTTGTCAAGCCAGATTGGCACAAGACCTTGAGTTATGTTTGACAACGTGACAGCACGACCAAGGCCTGAGTACCCTAACATCTTACAAACTACCGTTGCATCCTCGTCGCTCCACATATTGTTACAAATACTACCCCACTGTCCATTGTGAAATACTTCGACACGACCTTGAAGAGGATTTGGACCATCGAATAATCGCACGTCACCTTCAAGGACTGAGAAAAAAGTGCAATAAACACAGATATTCAAATTGACTGAGGCTAGCATATCAAATGACAAGTTTGACAATAGGTGATTTTAGTCTCATTGATTTTAATTTTTGGCTGAAGTATTTTTTTTGGCAACGATTCAAGTAATCAAATTTTCTTACAACCTTTTTTTACAGAAGCCAAGGCATACAACAGAGGTATACCATTTCAAAGGTTTAAGATGTTTTCATCAACAATTCATTAAGATTTATTAAAAAGACATCATGTTGCTTACCATCAATTTTGGGTTGTGGCGTCGCTGTGCTAGGCGTCATGTTGCATGATTTGTTGGACACGGTAATGGTGTCTATGGCAATATCTCCTCTTTCGAAATTTCCACGGACTCCTTCAAATATAACCTGTATAGCAGCCAAGGAAACCTTAGCAAAATAATAATTTGTTCCTTTGACACATATTTAAATATAATCATCTTACCTTTAATGCCTCATTGTCAGTACCATTGATTGGTACTTGTCCTTGAATCCACGAGCTTCCTTGTTCTCCACTCAATGTCCATATCTTTACAATAGATTGAGAAGTTTCTCTCTTACTGTACACATTGAGCCATCCAATATCACTACCCCTCATATGGTAATAGAACGAGATGCACTTGGTATTTGCTGGAAGCACAGGGCTTATGAGTTTTGCTCTTGCTCCTGTATCGCCGGTTGAAACCTCGGTGTACATATAGTAACCTAGAAGACAGAAAAATAGTGTAACACACTGTATATTCACCAATATGTATTCAATTTTTCGTGAGACATATAGTTCTTGGTGTACATTTTATCTATCCTTTGATCTCTTCCTCCTTACTTCGCTCACTCCTCCGTTTTCCCCTGACGAATTCTAACCAACTATTAACGTCCCAACCAACCTACCCATCGACTCACTTACCCATAGAACCCACCGACCACCAACACACCAACACACTGACACATCAATATACCGACCCACCGATCTACCAACCTACCTTTTCCGCTTTGGTCATTACGTGGCCCTGTGCCTGATGAAGGTGTCGGTCCTCTCTTCCTTGTCCAATCAAATTCACTGTTTGTTCGGTCTTCATTCTGATATCCACATTTGTCGTACTCGAAGGTACATTCTCCGTTTGAAGTAGACGTCGTTCTGTAATCTAAATATACCCAAAAATGTTTTACTTTATTTTACAAGCATTAAACACTTATCATTTAATATAATGCTTCGCAGAATTTTTACCTAGTTGACAGATGATTCCAGCATCTTCGTAATGATCGCAGTTATTGTTACCCCATCCACCGTGACTGCATTGAGCAATAGAAGTCTCATTTCCCTTACAGTTCACGTCATCCAGCCATATTGTACCAACTCCTCTTCCATAGATAGGAGATTTGGTAGTCTTTACAGCTCCAGGGAAGCCCAGCATTTTACACACAACACTAGCATCAGCCAGGTCCCATAAGTCATCACAAACCGTACCCCAAACGCCATTGTGAAACACCTCAACACGACCTTCATAGTTCGTTTGCCCATTGACAAGACGAACTGAACCGTCTACATAGATAGAAAATTTAATAAACAAATTAAATAATGATCTTAATGGGTATTCTGGTAAGTATTAATTATTTGCAAATTCGATCATATTTGCATGGAACTTGCGCATTTATTATTATTATTATTATTATTATTATTATTAATATTATTATTCATTATCATTATTATTAAGTAAGGGATGAAAATGAATTTTTCAGGCTCAATTATCTTAACAGTTATATTCAGTGGTTTTGGTTCCTATATTCAACGCCGGTAGTCCGTCCAGTTAAAGTTCAACTGCTATCAATTGAAGCCGAGGGTGCACACTTTACCCCCTCTCTCAATCTTTTTTAAGTAATATATACAATATGAGCGGGAGACGTTTATGGGCATTTAAGATGGCGAGACGCAGGCGAGCCATTTCATGCCCATAAAGGTCGGACTATAACTTAAAAAACCTAGGTTCGCTGGAATGTTTTGCAAAAAAGTGAATTCCAAATAAAGATGATTTTGGCCGAGAAAATCCAAGTTAAACGTGTTTGCAAAACTGGACGAATCTCTTGCCGATTTAAAAACTCCCTTAACTTACGGTACGGTCATGATTTCTTCTGTAAATTCTCATGAATTAATAAGTTTTAGTAGTGGATTAATAATGGATTAGAGAGAAGTCGAAACAGACATGGAAATTATGTTGATCAAACCGGGAACCTCATGCTTACAGTCCGTCCTCGTTGAGATGCGCCAATGCGATGGTGATTAGCCACAACATCAGCTTTTTTCTATAAACCATCTAACTTATTGGAAAAGATGATAGGTTCATATAACGTGCGCAAAGCAATACCCTCTTATACCTGGTATTTGTGTAGTTATGATAGTAGGGCCAGATGAATGGCTTGGGTTTGTCGTTTGAGGGGAACAAGATGCATTAAAAGCAGAAATGTCGTCAATTGCGATGCCACCAAATCTCCCTCCATTCACAGCCTCGAAAACAACCTATAAACAATAACAACAAAAATATGATGTTAATTAAGGCAAAGTAGGGGTTTTCTTAGTAGGGTTTTCTTAGAAGAGGGATATGATATTGCAATTTCTTTGTCGCACTGTAGCCAAACCCTATCTTTACGTAGTTGTAACTACTTTTTTATGATCGGATGAAAAAATGGGAAAGAATGGGAAAGAATGGGAAGCCAATTTATTTTTACGCATAATACTTACTTTGAAGGCTCCTTTTAAAGCACCTCGCGATCCACCAAGGCTAAGTTGTGATTTGTACCATCGGTTACCTTGGTTACCAGATATTTGTTGCAAGCGTGTGTAGCTCCCTTTCACTTTGACGTACACGTTGAGTGTACCGATTTGTGACCCAAACATGTAATAATAAAAGCGAATACAGGAAATATTGTAGAGAGGTGGACTAACAAGACGAGCCTTGCTTCCTTGTCTTGGCCCTTCCGCTTGCATGTATTTACCTAGTGGCGGCGAACCGAATTTAAAAAAAAAATTAAATATTTAATTATACTTTACATTAAAATACGTCATCGTAAGCCAAACCATTAAGAGCTACTTACCAAGACTCGTTGTATGGTCTTTCATAGGGCCTGATGTACTTGTTAATGACTCTGAATTGATTCTTTGCCAGTCAAAGTCATCATCGTTCATGTTTTGGTAACTACATAAACTGTCATCAAAAGTGCAGTTACCATTGCCTGGCAATAAAGAAAGGGTTTTGTGTTCAATAAAGTTATATAAAATATACTACAAATATCCATTCTGAATTCATCAGATTAACGACGACAATAACAACAACAACAACAACAACAACAGCAACAATAGCAGCATTAGCAACAACAACAGCAACAACAACCATGACAGCAAAACTAAACCGGCATTACCTTCAGTAATAATGTCTTTTGGTTTTGCAGTTCTCGGGCTAAAAGAACATTGGTCTGTTGTGATGTTGACGTCATCAATAGCAACACTTGCTTTTTTTTTCGCTCCAACTACTGCGTGGAAGTAGATCTAAAACATACAATTATAGTGTCAAATGGTCGACGGCACAAATCATCGAAGACTAGTCCCGATTCATGTTGGTAAATTAGGAGCATTTGGTCCCGATGGAACGTGTTCGTGTTCGTTAACTTGACCAATGACATCAACAACTTTTTATTTGCAACCCGAATATTTTAAATGAAGAAAATATTAAACAAGATTATTATGAATTTTAGGGCAATTCAAAAATAACAATGAAAAGTTAGAAATGCCCGGGATCCTGATTATTAAAGATTAATTAAAGCTAAGTTTCCATTGAAACTAGTTATATAATTTTTCTACCTCCAATACTGACATGTTGGTACTGAGATCTTTGGTTTGACACGAATGTAGTACGTGAAACTTACTAAACCAAAAATTGGTCTTCCCTGTCCTACCTGTACTGTTTGGCTATCATTTGTCTTGACAGGTATCGTGGCGACTTTCCAAGCATTAGCCTGGTTTCCAAACAGCGACCATACTTTAGTAGGAGCATTCTTCCCTGACTTGACAAGAACTTCAAGACCACCGATATCATTACCGTACATGAAATAGTAAAACTTAACGCATGAAACGTTTTTATAAACAGGACTGACAAGACGAGCGAGATTGCCGGCTTTATCACTATCTTGTCTTGGCTTGGTGTACATGAAGAATCCTATATAAAATATAAATACATGAAATTAGATAACAATTAAGCTTACAGTCAGTCATGTATTTTGCATTTTCTTTTATCTAACAGGTCCAAACCTTTCCCTGTCGTATCTGTCGTTGGCCCACGCACAACTACTTGATAGGATACCCTCTTGGTTCTCACTATCTTATAGAATCTCGCTGTAAAAAGAAAATAATAGCAAAATACCATAGTAAATGTACAAACAATATCGAAAACGTCTCCTGAGAATCTAAATTTATATCAGATATAAAGTTTCATAAGTTAATTTTCGAGGACTTCATGACACCTTAGTTTTGCAGAGACGTCATTTCTACGTCACTCTTTCAGATCAGCTGGCAGTTATGTTAGATATATGCCAGTTTGAAGTCTTAGGCATTATAGAAATATCTCTAAGCTACTTTAACCAGGAAAAAAATAATCCTATCAAATTATCCGAAGGTAGATAATGAAAGAAAATATAACTAATTATAACTACCTGTTGTATACTGCAAGTAAGTGCTTCGAGTTAGCGATGCATACATAACCTCTGATTTATGACTAGTATACATTTCTGTACACGTCGTTTATTTGTTATCGTACAGCTGACAGTATGAAGCCTCTCATATGAGAGTTAAAACAATTACAGAAAAAAAAATGCTATGTATATATATTTATCTTATCATATTCATTACTAATTCATTAGGGTGAGACCCAATGAAATCGCAATACTGGGGACACATGAGAACACTGTAAACCCCATACAGCTCAGCTAATTAGTATTCTGTATCGGATTCACTGAATGCTAAATAAGCTAATTAGTATTCTATAAATCCGATACAGAATACTAATTAGATTGTAGGTATGGTTTCCCAGAGCCTTTTCAAAAGGCAGTCCCACCAACTTGATCAAAAACCATGCGACTAAAAATAGTGACAGTAATCCACTACCCCACCCATGCTACCCTTAAACGATGGAAATAAGATCTACTTTAAATGCATTTACCAAACGTATACGAATCCCGCTGAACATACAAACTGCATGCCCAAAGATCATCGTGAGCACTACGCAAGCTTATATCGCTTATTAGACATACCAAAACCAAGGTGATATCGTGTATAGGTTGTAGTCCGAAATCTTGTGACTGTTTCTCCAGCATTTTTTAGTCGTATCCAGTCGAAGTCATCTGTGCCAGATTTATCATTAAGAAATCCGCAAAAGCCATTGTCAAATGAGCAGAAAGTTGATGGTTTTACTTGAAGGAAAAATATATAAAACATATGAGGACGTAGCCGACTTGTTCCATACATCTTAATAGGTTCGTAATAGAGTAATAGTTGGGACAATATCGATTGAATGTGGAAAACCATGGAAGTAACTGATGTTTTGACTTTTGTATGTACAAGTTACTAAAAGAATTCTTGGCAATGATAAAGAGGCTTGATTGAAGACTACACATGTACAATCCCAATTCTTGTTATTTATTTGTTGGTTGATATATTTAAATGAGTATGAGACAAGTAAATTTTAACCATGTTGGGTCTTAGGATAAACAACGGAGGGGAGTTGGGTGGGAGGGGGAGGGGGGGGGGGGAGAGATCGTTCCCTCGCCAAGTTTAACGCTGCATAACTTTGTCAGTATACCCAACCATTACCAGTAGTCATCTTAGGTCTTGACGTTAAGGGAAAGTCATCTTATATTTATATAATGCAATTTGATCATTGAAGGTTTCTTGACAATCGTTTTGTTCTTATTGTTTTTTCCGTATTGGTATATTTTGTCATTTTTTTCAGTGCCCTGTTTTGATTACTTTATTAACTAAGATTTTTTTTGAAGAAAACTATCAATTATATCCTTATTTTGTCACTCCGCTAGTCTAGTTTATCAGATGCTTTATTTATTTCCCCCCTTACCTTTAGCAAAACAACAGCTTCCATTAAGTAATAGCAGACAAAAAGCCAATATCTTCATATCAGTTATCTGTGGAAAAAATCACCACCATGCATATGAGGTCTATTTTTTGTTCTTGAAGGAGAAAATGACTATTAAAGGATCAGATTACCCAGCATATTAAGCACTCTTGATCTGAGGTCAAGAAGCAAACTACAATCACTGAAAATTAAATCTCAAGGAAACAGTTTATTTTTATATTATGCTTCATCTAGAAAAATGATTTGTCGTCAAACAAATTAACTCAGGCACTTTCAAAATGTAAAGCACTGGAACTTACTTGATATATACTTACTTACTTACTTACTTACTTTACTTACTTACTGGAACGAACGTGGGTTCGAATCCCATCTGGGCTCAGATTTTTTCTGAGTCCCATAGTCGTCCGTATTATCATTTATCAACTTACTTTTGCCCACCTAATGTTCGTAATGACAACCACAGATTATTGATATCAAGTAGAGAGCATATTTGTTTGTGACAACTACTACCTATTAGAGTGAAATCACTGAACCCATGAAATAGAGATTATACTAATACACATTAATAAACCCTAATTCAATTGTTGTTGTTTTTCGTGTGTGTGTGTGTCTATTTAACTATTACACTTTAACAGGCAATTTTTATTTCACTCTAATTTAAACCTTTTTAGTAAGATGTTGCTTCAGTTAAACTTCATCGGCTCTCTGAACTCGATATCCTTTTACGTCTTTGACTGACCTTCTAGAATTAGCGTAAGCTAGCTGTGTAGCTTAGAAATGTAATAAACTAAGAACTAAGAGATATATTCGACAGTAAAACGAAAAAAAGTTACCAAAAACAAGCTCTTTCTATAAAATATTAAAACAGAAAAAGATCCACTTATTAGCCTTCAAAGATGATGTTTAGAACAGAAAAAAATATATGTTCACTTTGAACTCGAAGGAGCATAATTTTGTCACAACAACATCTGTTTTAAAATGACGTTTATTATTTCATGCTTTCTTCACTCGATGACTTTAATTGAAAACATTATTTAAAAATGAAACCTTTTGAGTACCGTAAATAGAATTGTACCTTGGTTCGAATCTTTTGGTTCAAAACAATACTATGTTAACACTAAGGCTTTGTATTGTTATTCATTTCGTAGTGATCGAGTAACAACTTCAGATACGTAAAGAGATGATAACTAGCGGTAAGCTAGTGTGGGCTGCGTCGGTGTTTCTAATGAAACAGTATGGATAAAAAGTTAAATTTTACACCGTAAAAAATAAGAGAGATCACTTACTGACGTTTCGGACGCTAGTCCTTCGTCGGAGTAAAAAAAACTTCAGATACGGGTAATTTACTTAGTCTCACTTCTGCGAAGATCGCTTATGGAGCGAATTTCGACTGAGCTGAAAACGCGATGCAACATAAAGTATCCCGTTTACAAAACAACCATAACTACTTTTTTATGAATTAAAAGAAAAGTCAGAAGCCACTTTTTTGTGTATACAAAAGCCTTCAAGGATCCTCAACCTACCTTGATCGTTGTCACTGCAGCGATGTGTTTTCTATACGATACTAACTCATGAATACACTCTCTTCAACTCGCACACTTAATAGAAGACTGTACCCAGATATATATCTCCCTTTATATTGTAATAGACCCCTTGCAGCACTTCGGAATGCAGCTCAATTTGGAGGACAAAACAATAGGTTTCCAATTCTCACGATGTTGATTTTTTTTTGTTTTGTCCTCTTGCTTGGACGTCACATGCATGCAAGGGGTTTATATGCACCAAGCATAATACAAGCATAATTGTTATAAAATCTTATGTTTCAAGTATTTAGTATACCGGAAATAGAGTCATCTGTAGGTGATCGAGTGGCTGGAACTTTATATAACACTCTAAATAGAGCGCGTCAGCAATATAAGGTCAAACGCGGATTGCCATTCTCCATAGTGATTAGCTTCGGGTCAAAAAAAGTCATGAAATTACATGAAATTAAATGTTCAACAATCGAATTTACACTATGTATTACCTGCTTTTATCTGTTAGTTACTGATTATCTGTTCATGGCGTATACCCCGGCCCAGTCAAAGCGTCCGTTTGACAATTTTTTAACTCGAGTTTTCTTGGCTGATTTATATACCACCTGACATAACTTGTGCTAGTTTAGAGCTTTAACGTTTATGGGCTAAATTTCAACTAACTGTGAGAGTTTTTCCTACTCTTATCATCCTTCCAATATACCATTGGGGAATCTGGTGACAAAATTTAAATACCACCCTATTACCTCTCTTTAGTTTTATCCTTTTGATATATCATTACAAAACATTTATATATTATATGTGTGCTTAGTCAAAAAAAGAAACGTATTAGCGCACATGACATAAGGAGGGTTTAAAAAGTGGACTTTTCCTTATTAATATTAATAATATACTTTATTAGGTTCTCCTTTCAGGGCTTTTCAGACTCTAATTACTAAAATAAATAAAAAAAATACTAGTTGAGAATCCCGTGAAATTTCACTCTTCTACTCTACTTGAAAGATCCATTCTTAGTTATTGAATTGTTGTCTTTACACTGTATAAATGGTATCCTATGTTAGAAAGTCAGTTTGCTCGCTATTTTAAGTTGATTTTCAGGATTGATTTCTTCTAGTTGGTTTGCCGTTTGGATCGAGTCAATATCTACAATCTGATTCGCGTTAATCACAGACAATTGTTTTGATTTTTGCTTTTCAGACAGTGTTGACAAATGAATCCAACTCATTTTAACCACAGCTTCATCAAAAGCAGTAACAGCATGTTTAATTAAATATTATCTTTTGTAAAAACAACCATAAATGAAACAATTTTAGAACAAAAAAGAAATCGTCCTTTGAAACGTTCTGTTAAGCGTGACGTGCCGAGTGTCACGATCACGCGAGCGGGTTGTGACGTCGTCCAGTAAATTTACTCGGAAAGATTAAAAGATGGCGGCTATCTGTGGCTTATCTGGCCGAGCGTGAGACAAAAGACACTACACTAACACCTGTCCTAGAGATTTACGGGCTTTAGTTGGCTGGACAGTAAACACCCTAAGACATTTTTGTGGCACAGACATGGGACTGGTTAGACTATTATAATTTAGAATGAGATATGTATATACAAAACGTGTAATATCTTAAAATATAACCTATTAGAATATAGTCATACTCAGTATAGTCAGCAATCAGTATTTCAATGCTCTATATTCCATAGAGAAACTATGGTGTCAAGTGGTGGGGGCCTTGAAGCACAGGGAAAATACGGGTTATTACTTAGTATTCTATAAGCTTATCCCCCTTACCAAAATATTCAAGTCCTAGAGTTTTAAATCATCTCTGAAAAATCGCTATATATTATAACAGAAGTATATTATTTCTAAAGTAAAACTTAACAGGCAGTAGCTTAATATATATGTCTTTGGCACTTGTACTAACTTTGCAAATCAACAGGAACGAACAGATTTTTACGATATTTGGCCCAATTACACAAGAAACGAATTGCTATGTGTCTTTTCCCGTAAAATTGAAATATCAAATTTTGGAAGCATTTCTGTGATTTCTTTGGATCGATTGTAGACCACGTCTTGACAATATTTAGCTTTCAAACGGCAACTTATTTGCGTTCTTTGACGTATTACTAATTTAGATAAGTTTTGGTTCCTTACCGGCGTATGCACATGGCATTGGAGTAGAATTTTTGATTGTTATGGACATACTACGGTCTTTTACATTCGCTCTGACATCTAGTTATGATCAAACTGTAATTCGAAATAAATATAATATTAACTAATTGTCAGACATGTCTTATGAGACAATTTAACAATTTATGAGATAAAACTCAAAAAGCGTTTTTTTCTTCTTCAAAACTTGTACTTACAATTTTGTCTTGAAATTATATTGATACTTGTCGACAGAAACCTTGGCCGCTTACGTCTCTTCACATTAAAGTTACAACTATGTAAATTCTCGATTAAAATTTTTAAGTCTCGAGGGACGACCATCACATACATGTTCTTAATGAACAGAACATTTCATTGTATTTCTGTCATTTCAAAGCTAAAAAAATATGTCGTATATTAATTTTATTCAGAGATTAATTTTCTCTTGGGAGGGGAACAAAAAAAAAAGTAGCAAACAAATGCATACAAACAATGGTCTCGTGAGTATGACTTAATATTCTAAATCGGTTAGAGAATAAACACTCTTGCTTTATGGGATTTAAAGCTCCGCGCAATGATAGAAAGCCACTCTGAGCTCTAAATCCCATAAAGCACTCGCGTTTATTTAACTAACCCTTACTTAGAATATCAAATATATACTACGAACTATGAAAATGGCACTTTTAAGCAGATTTAAAACTATTTACATAGCTTATTGATTTTAAACTGGTATTTCTGGTATTTTTTTTCTCATGAATATCAGACCTTGATATAAACTCTTCTTATAGATAACCAGGTGTTAAACCTTACTGGGGGAAAAAGTGAAAGAATATAGTATTGTTCAATCACTGATTAAAACGATATCATATCTCATTATAATCTTATCTTTTAGTGGCTAAAATCAACATGGCTTCGAGGACTCTTTCAATTTATGTATGCATAACATTTTAGAGGGCGTTTTCAAAACTGACCGCCGATCACCCTGTGACCAATTGGAAACCCCCTCCCCATCCCCTTCCACGCACACAAACACACACACACACACACACACACACACACACACACACACACACACACACACACACACACAACGGGATGGATATCTACAAATCTGTGAAGGTGATTACAATGGTTGGCTGTCCTCTTCATTCAGAAGTATCTCGCAGTCCCGTTTTCCATTCTTGTTGAGCATTTTGAGTTGATAATCGTTGCTAGGTTGACTCTTCTTTTTTCTGAAAGAAGCAAATGGTTATAATTTTTAGTATTTACTCTTAGATTGGGAATCGTAACTGATCCAGAATTTAAGAAAAAAATCCAAAATATGGAATACATAATCTGAAAGGGTACGAGAAGCTAATTTTGCTTGCTCTCCCCTTTGGGAAATATGATCCCTTTCCTGGTTTAGGATTCGTTTTAACATTGAAAGTTTCTAATAAAAAATAATGAGATCGGCAAAAATATGGATTATATGATAAGTATTTTTGATTTTTTAATATCTTTCCTATTCCTTCAAGCTGTCCTTTAGGATCCCAAGAAAGCATTCCTTATTGCCTTCGACTTATAAGGCCACACATTGGAGAAAACATATCTTTGAGGAATACATGATGTATAATTTTTTAAAGAAATTGTAAAAAGCTGAGTATTTGAAGACATGCATCACTTCTAATTCCTTATATTTGCCGTATTCCAGATTTCGTTATAGACTGATACTTATTGGAATCAAGAGAGCGTACCTTCGTACTATGAATACCACCAATGCCAATACTATCAAACAGGTCATAAGTAGTGAAAGAACAACAGCAAAGGGAGTCTTGAAAGTAGCATTCGATCTGCCCGACGTCTTTCTATTTGCTACCATCACTGGTTGCATAAATATGGTAGCATTGTAAGATGTATCATCATTTTGTTGTATAGTTTCATCTGCTATGACTTCATAACCAGCAATGCCTTTCTTATGTGCTTTTTTGATAGATGTTTGAACTTGCATGGCGTCAAGAACATAAGGTTTGCCATTAATCTTCTGGACGACAGCAAATTCCACATACAGGAAGCCCGGTGGAGAACGAGTAGATGGGTCTTCAACGATGATGATGTCATCAGCAGTAAAATGAAAATTCGTAGATGTATCACTCTCTCTTTTCGATCTAGAAAAAGAGAAAATAAGAATCAAATCAAATTATAGTGCAAAGATAATATTTATTGACAGTAGTTCCCAATATAGCGAGACATCTAGTAAAATAACTTTTCCTCCACGACAGTTTATATTACAAGAGATCAAATAAATAAATGATTTTTCTTGGTGAAATCCAATCAATAAGGTGACTATGAAAAAGAATATTATAGTAATTTACCGGATACTGTGTGCGTTGCAGTCAGTGCAGTGTTCGTTGAGTATCGCTGCCAGAGCTTGTTTGAAATTAAGTGGTTGCCACTATTATAAATAAAAAAAATCTCAATTCCAATTTCAACTTCGCTTTTTATTTACGCAAATATAATACAATAATTAGAGAAAAGGTAAATTATATATTTAAAAGACACAAATTTACAAAAAAAAAGACACAAACGACAATAACCATAACCATAACCATAACCATAACCATAACCATAACCATAACCATAACCATAACCATAACCATAACCATAACCATAACCATAACCATAACCATAACCATAACCATAACCATAACCATAACCATAACCATAACCATAACCATAACCATAACCATAACCATAACCATAACCATAACCATAACCATAACCATAACCATAACCATAACCATAACCATAACCATAACCATAACCATAACCATAACCATAACCATAACCATAACCATAACCATAACCATAACCATAACCATAACCATAACCATAACCATAACCATAACCATAACCATAACCATAACCATAACCATAACCATAACCATAACCATAACCATAACCATAACCATAACCATAACCATAACCATAACCATAACCATAACCATAACCATAACCATAACCATAACCATAACCATAACCATAACCATAACCATAACCATAACCATAACCATAACCGGAATTAAATGAATGTGCACAACAAACAACAAATGGAATTAAACATAAAGCATACAGAATGAACAGTCCACAGTTCTTGGATTAGGATGTATAAAATTTCGATTTTACGATTCATCTTATTTGGATCATTTTTTGGGGAAAGAGGGGTAATTTTTGCATGTTTCCTAGAAGTCACATATTACAAAGAAAATTGTCTACACTGTTCACCTGGTCAATGTTCCCTTTCATTAAAACTCCAACGATGCTGTCACCTACAAAGAAAAGAAGACAGGAGCAAATAGAGGGTATTAGAAGACCTTGTGGTTTGTTTACGAATTTTAAAAGTCATTTAATAAATCGCGTGGAAATCTCTACCAATCTAATAGTATGTTCTGGAAAACAACTCGACGGAAAAGATGATTAGGATGATCATCCTTATGAGTATGAGGATGGAAACGATGACGACGGCAATAGGGGTGATGCTGGTGTTGCTGTTAATGATTTTGTTACAATTATTCTGATATCATGTTTGCAATGTAAGCCATTTTTTAAATTTCGTCAAAATGGCATCAAGTCATTGTAAACAGTCATTTTTTATATATATTTTTTATGAGAACTTTAAAAAATGTGATTTTTTTCTGTCAATTACTATACTCAAGTACTCACCAATATAGGTTTGGCAAGTCTCGTCAGTAAAATTCCGAGGACATACACAAATGAAATTATCTTTACTTTCGGCGCATTTCCCATCGTTCTTGCATGGTCTGGGTTGGCAAGGGCTACTCGCTTGCTGGTCTTCACCTTCAACAAATTATAAACAACCATAATAAAGTGTTTCATATTCATTCATCAGAATTTGCATCTCATATCTGTTAAATATAAGTTAGTTGGTCCTTAAGTTTGCACGTCATGAAGGTACGGTGAACCAAGGGCGGATCCAGGGGGGGGGGGGGGGGGGCAAAGGCGGACTGAAGCTCCCCCCTCTTCAGCAGAAAAAAAGACAGTATTCGTTAAAGTTAGATGCTTTTTTTTATTGTTTTCCGTTGTGTTGACGGACGAAACTCAATTACCCCCCCCCCCCTCCCCTTAAGATTTTGGCTGGATCCGCTCTTGCGGTGAACGACGTACTATTCATAGCAAGAGAACACTATTTTGTTCTTCTTCCATGCAGAAGAAGAAACTGGATTATTGCTTTCGTTCTATTTAAAATTCTAATTTAACATGGCTTTATATTTTTCTTAGCAATAGTGCATGCACCATCGTTATTTCTTTAACTCCTAGGGAAAAGCCGCTTGTGTATTCGGTGGTATTCTACTGTTTCTTTACATTGCTCTTAGTTGTTTTGGATTTCTATACAGCTAGTCTTGGCTAAATAACTAAGTGTTTTTAATGCTGAGACAAAATATTTCTACTATGCTTTATTGTCTCCACATTTAATATCCCATGTACTTCTCAAATATAGGCTGGAGGCTCTAATTCAATGGCAAAAAAGTGACTTGTAGGCATGGTATGTCATGGTACTGACTGCCATTGTATAACTAGAATTTACTAACCCTCTTCACACTCCACGACCACAACTTTTGAACTGTCACACCTGTGAAAGTTCAGCCCTCGGTGAAGACAAAACATGATTGAAGCCTCGTGTCCTTTGCATTTCACTTCATCAAGCAGTACTGCATCATTGCCTTTGGCAACAAAGGAGGTAGACTTTGCTCTTTTGTAACCAAGGGTACGACATATCACGTGAGCAGCGTTCATATTCCATCCTCTGCTGCATATTGAACCCCATTTGCCTTTGTACTGGATTTGTACACGACCTTCATTAAGTCTGTTTCCGCCAAATAATCGAGCACCTTCGGATTATTTGAATAATAATATAATAAAAAAATGAAATGGTTTTACAAACCATGGATTATTTTCTTACAGAGCATGTATACACCACTGACAATAGATCGCAGAATAGCCCAATTTGGAGGTAAGTGCAACGAATTTCAATTCTCAATTTTCAGTTGTTTTTTTCTCAGTCCAGGCGCATTTATTATTTTGATAAGTTGAAATACAACTTTTTATTGATTTTTGTAAGATCTGATGATCTGATTTGAATAAGAAAGGTATAATTTGCAGTAAAAGTGCTTATTAACCCACTCCCCCACCCCTCACCTCCATCACAACAACCACCCACCCGAGATTGTAAACAATTTAATAATTCAAATTATGGCATACACGTGACTGGTTCTGTTCTTTTAGCTAATTCAATAAGCTACGTTAATAACACTAACCAAAGCATTCGACGCCAGCATCATTAATGTGATTTTTAGATGGCACGGTCGTGATTTTCCCGCTGCTACGTTTAAAGCTGCATTGAGAGAGTTTGGTTTCATTTCCATGACATTTCACATCAGATAACCATATTGGTCCTTTTCCCGGCCCAAAGACGCTACCAGTGAACGCTGTAACAGCCCCTGCAAACCCTAGCTGACGACAAACTGCAGTTGCATCGAAGATGTCCCAACCAGTTGCATCTATGGTTCCCACTATACTTGCGTAAAGCACTTCAACACGTCCTCGATAGGTATCTGATGTTCCGTTTAGTCGCAATGGTACTTCTATAAGAAACAAACGTGGGAAATTGTAAGTCAATAATCTAAAGCCATGGTATCACTGAATTTAGAAATGTTGGTGGAAGATTGGATTGTCACTTTTTTTTATGCAATGTACAGAGTCGAAATGTCATTCTGTTCT
Organism: Anthopleura xanthogrammica; assembly: GCA_964019055.1. Taxonomy (NCBI): domain Eukaryota; kingdom Metazoa; phylum Cnidaria; class Anthozoa; order Actiniaria; family Actiniidae; genus Anthopleura; species Anthopleura xanthogrammica. Next base: position 1,844,536 of record OZ025215.1, on the reverse strand, counting down.
TTGAGTTGATAATTTATTTAAAATATCTACAACATATTTTTCAACCTTAATCTTAATAAATAATATCTCTTCTTCTTACCTTTGCTTGTGTGGCTATTACAAACTACGGTTGCATCTTGGTCGTGAAGACACTTGTTATTTCCCCAACCTTTATGAGAACATGTTTCAAGCGAGGCCTCTTTTCCAGAACAGCTAACATCACTAAGCCATACACGTCCAGTTCCTCCACCATAGATGCCACAGCAATAAGCAGCAAGAGCACCTTCATAGCCTAGCTGACGACATGCCACGTGTGCATTATTAAGTGTCCAGACATTTCCGCACACAGTCCCCCAGCGGCCACGATGATAAATCTCGACTCGGCCTGTTCCATTTATAGAGGGAGATGCCAGCCTAATGACTAAAATCACCATAGCTGAATTATTTATTATAAGTGATTTATTGTATCAGCGTGTAAATAAGGTATCAGGATGCGTTCGAGACCTTTGAGATCACTTTTTTTGCAAGCCAAATTTCGCGCTACCTTTTCAATATATTGTGATATAAAAGTATACATTTTCTGAAAGCTAAATAAACGTTGTTTTTGAAAATGTATTTATGATTATGATAAATTACCACATGATCTGAAGAACTAACACTGTCTTAACCATCGCAAACTCAAACATATGGTTTTAACGCATAATTGCGCGCGATTTAAAAAAGGTTAAAGAAAACTGAGATATAGTTTTTAAGCTTATTGTCCACAGAATATGCTAATGTACTTTTGATCGAAATAGCGGAAATTCTGATCCTGCGGTAAGTTATCAAATGAAGTGCGGTAGAATGTCACTTTGAACTATATAACTTTTTTGGTGTTCAAAAACAAGATTTGTAAATAGATTTTCGAAAACTAAATTTATTTGGCTCCCAGAAAAGGAATACTGTTAAGGCAAAATATGGTAAAGCCCGTGCGAAATTTGTGGTGGCGCGTATAGGGGTCCTAAACATATCCTGATACCTTAAGAAAAAAAAAAAATGGTTTGGGATAAAATCAGTCCGAAGTCAACATTTTTCATACATCGTGTAACCAATTTTAACACGAGCACAAATTTGACTGCAATGGACGGGCTTTATTTTTTCTCACCAATTCCGATGTATGGAAACTGTTGAAGCACTTGGGTTAGTTTTCACTGTAGAAAATTTGAACGGTAACAATATTTTCTGATTGAAAAATAATTTGTCAGTATTTCTGTTCTCTAGAAAACTGGTTTAGTTGAAGACAACAATTTACAAATCAAAGACAGTATTCTCACCACCACTTGTTTCATAAGTCGGCGGAATCGCATGAGTTGGTGTTAGGATGCACTCCGTTGATGAAGATATTAAAATGTCGTCAAGACCTATGCCACCGTTTCCATTTATTGTCCCCTCAAATATCACCTAATAAAAAAATATGAGGTAAGGGTAATGCTTTAATAAAAACAATTAATTTGCTGAAATTATAATGTATACATTACAAATCTGTTTGAGAAATACACTAGTGCTTTGGAATACAACTCAATTTTAGGAGAGAAAAGAATATGTTTTCAATTCTCAGGAGATTGAAATTCGCTTTGTCCTCCAAGGTTTTATTATACCACGTGCACGGGTTCCGCATTTAAAAGGTTTGTTGCGCAATAGAAATTAATGGCCATTATGGTGACATAGCTTAACTCATTCTACAAAAACAGATCTAGAACGTTAGGCTGGCAGTAACAAATCGTGATCACAGCGTTGGGGTAGCTTAAGGCAATTAACCGCAAACATTGTAATGGTATTTTCCTCAACTGGTGCGGAAGCCACTAACCAGGAAATTATGTTTCGTCTTTAGAGGCAAAACAGCCCTACTCCAATAACCAATAGCTTTTAAGTCTTTACTCGTTATTTCCCAAACAGGAGTTTCAACAAAGGTTTGGCCATGTCGAGTGAATATCGTAAGATCGATATCAGAAGAAACCATCTTCCGGATAAAAAAGAAATAAAAAGACAAGCAGTTTGCTTGTGTTGGTGTTAGTAACGGGCTGACGAGACGAGCTGATTTTCCACTTGTTTGACCAATAGAATGCTGCATGAACATGTATGAACCTGTTAAACAAATATACCAGGTGATATGAGTTCTAAAAAGAAACATTTTGTTGAATAAAACAGACGTCATCAGTATTGGTATTTCTAATATTACAAACTTATACGCTAATTAAAACTTCAACATATCTCTTTAAGCTTTAAAATCCAGATTACTAACCGCTGTTGAAGGAGTAGGTGGTGTGATCGTAAGGACCATTGTTGCTTAAGATACTACTCGTACTTGGATTTGCAAGATCATATTCTAACCAATCGGTGTAGTCCATGTCCGTTTTGTCGCTGATGTAGCCGCATGTGCCATTTGTAAAGCTACAACTACCGCTTGCTTCTATCGCAAAAATAATAAGATAAAAAAATTGTCATCCAATGACCGCAATCAAAGCTAATTTAAGACTACTTCAAGGTGTAATGCTTTGAATATTGTCTATTAATTCACGAAAAAACAAGTTGAAATTCCTATAACATCAACACACAACATACCCCAATTCCTTGGTTGTGCGTTTGGAGGATAAAAATCACAATTTTCACCACAATTTTCACTTCCTTTCGATGTGTTGATTTTGATGTCATCAATGGCAATATCCCCATCCAACGTAGAGAGTCCTAACCTTGCTGCTTGTATTTCAAACTGTACACAACAGAGATGTTATTAAAATAAAAATATGATGTGCAAGTTAGCCTTGCATTAACTTATATAAGCCGAGGCTTTTCCAGGTCCAATGGGAAGCGATCTTAGCTTGAATGGAAACGAAAGCGAACCTTTTAGTCCACTGAATCTAGAAGATAATGTAAAACAACAACAGAAAATTTACTCGAACCTTGTATTTACTAACACACGTGTCTCATCAGCTGATTCATTGTTTACCTTTCTACGAGCTTATTTTTTATTCCCCCTTCTGCTTTATTGTTTGGCATTTTAGCCAAAACTGTAACTTCTTTACAGTAAGCTTTCCAATATCTTTGTCTTTTACCGTTGTTCCTGGAATATCGTCAGGTTTTAAGTCACAAACTTCGGCTTCGTCTTGTATGTGGGGCTAGTAAGCCTCGTTTCCATGCTATCCCGAATTTTATCTGAATCGGAGTATTGATTTCAGTACAAGGGGCTAGTCGGGAATTCCAATATAATTAAAAGCCAGGAACGCCACTGACTTCTCATTGACAAATACAACTATCAATAACTTGTCTGGTTTAGTCGTATAAGCTGAATCAATCCTATCGGCGCGCAAAATTGATTTTTTTATACAATGGAAGGAACACAATGAATATGACATATATTTACCGAGAACTTATCTGCGTTTACTATTCCGATGGGTATTTGAGCTTTGCTCCATTTACTGCTGGTGCTGTTGCCAATGGACTGGTTTCCCTGTAGCTCCCACACAATAATGTCATTTTGCGACAAGAGACGTAACACAACTCTGATAGAATCCACTTGCTTACCAACCGCATGATAATAGAATGAGAGACAAGCCAACTTTGTTGGAAACAAAGGGCTAGCCAGTCTAGCTAGTGGTTGTATCTGGTCTGTCCCTTGCTGCATTTGGAGATAATAACCTAAAAAAAAACATATTAAGATCGGTCATTCAAAATCTCCAGTTCATATTTAAGATTCTATAGTAGCTTCCAATAAATTGATCCATTAGTCAATGTACTTTTTATAAATATTTTTCAATGACTCTGTGGGAATGGAGTTTTTTTATACAGAAACATAAAATTCCAAATTGATTTTTAAAAACTATGTTTTTTTAGCTTTCAGAAAATGTATACTTTTATATGATAATATTGAATAGGCAGCGCGAAATTTTGGTCGCGCGTAAAGTAATCTCGAAGGCCTCAAACGTATCCTGATACCTTAAGCGCCTCCGAGTTTTTACAATGCAACAGTGCATAAATATTTTCACGTTTACCATCACTAGATATTTCTACAATAAAAATACTTCACATAAATGTACCATTTAAATCTCATCTTCTACATACATGTTCTCTCACACTCAGGAGCAACGTATCAAAATAACGGAGGTGGGGTAAATATGTTCTTCCTTTCAGCTTGAGTTTCGACAGAAAAAAAGGACAAGGCTCACAGAAATCGTAAATCCTTTACTGCGATTCTCAATATTCTGCGAACTCGGTAGTTGTGAGTTTCCCATTGGAATTTGTTTTTTCGCTGCCGCCAGTCAAAAATATAAAAGGTACCGACTGATTTTTTTTGATTGACGGCAGCGAAAAACCAAAAAGCTATTGAAATGTCTGAGTTCGCAGAATATTGAGAATAGGACCACCATCTCTTACCTAAACCTTTGCGTTGGTACCTCGCTTTGCATATGTAAGAGATTGCATAGTAGGTCTGATCACATCTTACATCATTGAATGAGGCACCATAGGCTAGGGCTGCGCAGTCTTCTTGGCCGACATCAGACAATTTAACATTTGGCCATATATCTTTAAGGTTCGCCACTTTACCGTCAAGATAAGTCCAAATCCCATTTCCGTTTTTCTCCTGGAGGCCAATAAACAACTGACTTATACCACTTGGGAATCTATAATCCCTAATAAAACGCATTTCGTCATGATCTTGGATGTCTGCAAGCCAAGCATTCTTTGTTTGACATTTCTTTACTGCCTGTCGCCAGGTAATGGTATGTTCTGTTTCGAATTTGTAACAGTATCCTTTGTAGACTTTGCTTTTCCAACCATCCAAGCACATTGGTTTTTCAACTAAGAAAAGCAATATGATATTATTATAGAAGCCAATAATAGTAGTGTTATTATCAATATCAAGCGTTCATATAAAAAATTGTTAAGAGGAACATACAAATGAATTACTGCGATTCTCAACATTCTGCAAACTCAGACATTTCAATGGCTTGTTGTGAAATTGGTTTTTCGCTGCCGTCAATCAAAACTAATCAGTCGGTACCTTTTATATTTTTGATTGGCGGCAGTGAAAAACCAAATTTCAACGGGCAACTCGCAACTACCGAGTTCGCAGAATATTGAGAATCGCAGTAAACAGAGACCACCGCATCCGTTGCTTGCTTTGCTTGTCCAATGTTGCTTGTAAAAGTACAGACCAGCACAATGGTATGCAAATGTGGCAGTATTGAACGAAAAACAATAAACATTCAAACATACAGGCGTGTGCCTTGTTTTCACTTTTTGAATCACCATGGGCCTGGGAAGCCTTTTTTTATTTACACGATGCCCTTAATTACCTTCAGCATAGGTGTGGTCATATCTTGGCTGGTAATACTTTGCAGACGAAGAGGCTTGTCTTCTGGCCCATGTCAGCTCTTTGTTACCGCCAGTTGTGGTTTTAAACAAACATATATCGTTCTCGAAGTCGCAAGAATACTCTAATATCAGAAATTATATACAAAGAAAAGTTATCAATCAACCAAATATCTAGATTTTTGGATATATTACTCTATAAAGTTTCTACTCAGTTTACTTTTCAATGTAAAAGTTAATATTTTTTTTCGCAAGCAATTACTTAAAGAAATGTTGCTTTTTTTAGTTCTTTTCACGTAAAGAAGCCGTGACATCATAATGAAATAAGACAATTGCATTCACCTTTATCATTTAAACACGTAACGCCAGCGTCTTGGTAATGATCGCAACTATGTTTTCCCCATCCGGCATGTTTACAAAGGCTAAGCTCCTTTTCTTCTCCATTGCAGCTCACGTCGTCCATCCATACATGGGGGCCAAACCCCAAACCAAATGTAGCAAGTGGATGCGCCTCAAGTGCACCTTTACATAGTGATGACACAAACAATCAGTGAGTGGGTTCATTATTCATACACTCAGTTAAATTATACATTTTTGCTTTCGTATTGTTGTTGTTTTACGTTTTTGTTATTCTTACTTTTTAAGAATGCGAGTTTCGGTATCTCGGTATCTCGGCTGTAGCATTGTAAAAATAAGGGAAAGACTTAAGCTCAAAGTTATTCATTAGAAAAAGTGAACAAGTTAATTATTGCAAGCCGTAAATTGAAAATAAAATACAAACCTGGAAATCCCAGCATCCTACAAACGACTTTTGCATCGTTAAGATCCCAATAATCATCACAAATAGTACCCCACGAATCTTTATGGTACACCTCTACGCGACCAGAATAATCGTTGCTACTGCCAACCAAACGAATCCTCATTGTATCTGATGCAGGAAAAATTGAATGAGCAAATTTGAATGAGCAACAAGGGGACTAATAAGGTCACTAACAATATTCTAATTATGAGAGAATAAATTGGTTCTTTTGCTGGTTAAGCTTTGTGGCCTGCACTTCCAGTTTTCTTTTTGTCGGCAAGTTTTTCTTTTTTGCAAGAATATGTCTTACTATAAGATTTAATTAGTACATCAAATTTTGAGGAAACTGAAAAAAACACACAGATAAGCGATCGATAATATCAGTGTTGGTATTGGAGGTGAAAATGTTGTTTTATTAAAATAATTACGATGTGAAGGTGGAGGTGGTAGTGATGGTGGTTATAATGATGAAAGGGATGATATTAATAGGTATGGTGATGATGGTGATGCCAATATATGTTGAGGATCATACTGCTTACGATAATATGAAGACGTTGAGGTTCATAGGTTTTTGGATAGTTATGTCAGTAGCCGGATAAAGGGTATGATTATGATAAGGCTGTAAACATGATAATGAAAATATGATGGTGGTGGTGGGGGTGGTGGTTAGGGTATAATTTGGATATGATTGATGTAATGATGGTGAGTTGAACGAGTGAGCTTGACAGGAAATAAATAGAACTATGTGGTACCTGGTCCATTGCCACAGTATCGTAGTTTACAAGATGGTGGTTTTTGAAGCTCGTAGACATAAAAGCCTGAGCAGTTCTTGACTTGAATGAAAGTTGACCATTTACAGCAATCGCCAAGAAAACTAAAACATACTTTTCTTGTAACAATCCCTTCTTCGACCATTGGGTGATCTAGAAAAGGGTGTAAGGTGATGAGGAAGTGGCAGAAAACTACTGAAAGCAAGTATATTTTTATCCAATATTGTTTCTGAGAAAACAGATGCAAACTCATGACACATCTGTTGGAAAGAATTGCGGAACTCAAAGTGGTGTAACCTTTTTAATCAGTTGTTTAATAATCTTTTTGGAGAAACATTAACGATTTATTAGGAGTATGAATTCTATTTGACTTTCCAATTTTTAAAGTTTATCCTCGCTGTGCAAAAATATCATATTTTATAGTTACAAATTTATAGTTGGAGTTGATATTCTAAATTTAAAATCTTCTCCTCGCTTCTTTTTATGTGTAAGAGTTTCTTAGTATTGACTTTTTGAGTTTTTTTTGAGGCAAACTAAAATAAATCCCTTCAAAAAAATACCTCCATTTAGCCATCCCGGCGCTTTTGTACGGCACTTGCCTTCAGGAACACAAGTAGAGGGCATGCGATCGCCGGCAAGTCCCATGAAGCGATGCCACTGACCAGGGAATATGTCACTCCTTCTGTCACACTGATCTTCTTGTCCAGCAAAAGTCTTGGCTCTGTCGGCACTGTTTAGCACCTTATATCTTTTGCATTCGTCACCAAAGCCACCTAGTTTATTTTTTCAAACGGATGTAAATAAAACATAACAAGCTTCACATAAGCTGCATCAGATTTCTTCTTTTCCTGGTTTCGATAAAAAGATATCATCAGTTCTTACCATTTGAGCAAATAGCCCAGGAATCCTTAGAATGGTCACAACTGTGGCGTCCCCATTGATTCTTATGGCACTGCAGTAAGTTACTTTCTCCTCCTGTGCATTGTACGTTGTCAAGCCAGATTGGTACAAGACCTTGAGTTATGTTTGACGACGTGATAGCACGACCAAGGCCTGAGTACCCTAACATCTTACAAGCTACCGTTGCATCCTCATCACTCCACATATTGCTACAAATGGTACCCCACTGTCCATTGTGAAATACTTCGACACGACCTTGAAGAGGATTTGGACCATCGACTATTCGCACGTCACCTTCAAGGACTGAGAAAAAAGTGCAATTAACAGTTATTTCCAGTTGCTGAGGCAATAAATATGATGACTACTCGCTGAATAGTCCAAAAGATATGCAGCGTTACACTTGGCAAGCGCACAATAATTCCCACTATTTTTCCCAGTTAATTATTGATAATTAATAATTGTAGCATATCATATCACAAGTACAACATTAGTCTCATTAATTTAAATTTTCGGCTAGAATATTTTCCCCCCAACGATTCAAGTAACCACATTTTTTACAACCTTGTTACAGAAGGCAAGACTTACAACAAAGTTATACGATTTCAAAGGTTTAAGAGGGCGTCTCTCTAAGAGCGATCTTAGAAGATTGCAAATTTCTCACTTGTGGCACCTAACCAAGCTATAAAATACCTTCCTACCTTGAGATAAGAAGCTATTTTGTAGATGTGTGCAATAAAATTTGCGGCACATTGTGTTTCTAAGAAATGCCGCAATTTGTGCGTTTTGCATGTATTTTCCTGCGTAACACAACAGGTCGTTCAGTCTTTACATAACGCCTACTATTTTGCTCATTACCCCCAATATTATTACTCAAAACATGTATTTAGTAGCGTTACGGAATGTAACATTGTTAGTGATTGTCAGAATGAATAGAGTTGTAATGGAATGTCCCATGGGTATATCTTGTTCAGAGTATATTAAGTAAATGAAGTGAGTTATTTAGTTACTCGAAGGTATCTCTCTCCTGAGTACATCTGTACTTAATCTTTGATTTTCTTTTGAAATTACAGAATGTTTTTTCTCAAACAAACATAGTTATTATCGAGGATTACAGAATTCACCTCATATATCGAAATGATTGACATTACTTTTAGTTGTAATATACATTGGTTTGCATCATGTATGGTTCATGTCTTTCATTATATTATCATATAATTCGTGTATTTTCTGCTGTCGGTCGAATAGGACATAAATAAACGAGATGCCCGCCCCTACACTGTGTTCTGTGGTTGTTTTAAAGTAGTTTAGCTATTAAATGCTTTATACTCGTTCAGGAGTGATAGAGTATAAAAGAAATGAATAAAACTTATTGTTACATGTTATTTATTCCATCATAAAATATGTCAAAGGTTGCACTAAGCTTCAGTTTAAACTAAAAAAAATAAGCAGCATTCATTTGCAGAAAAACTCGAGAAAACGGCGTCTTTTGAAATATTTGGGGTCTGTAGACAAAAATCCAATAGCGACTCGAAAATTCAATTTAAAACTATTCTAAGTCCAGTTCTGTAGTGAGGATAGATAGTACTTTCGATGGTAAAAATATAAGAGAAACATATTTTTTGGAACCGAAAGCCAGTGGTCCGCTGGTAGAGAGACGCCCTCTTAAGATGTTTTCACCAAAGTCGCATTAAAAGTCATCAAAAATACACCATATTGCTTACCATCAATTTTAGGTTGCGGCGTTGCTGTGCTTGGCGTCATGTTGCACGTTTTGTTGGACACGGTAATGGTGTCTATGGCAATATCACCTCTTTCAGAATTTCCACGGACTCCTTCAAATATAACCTGTATAGTAGCCAAGGAAATCTTAGCAAAATAATGATTTGTTCCTTTGACACATATTTGAATACATATTCATCTTACCTTTAATGCCTCATTGCCAGTACCATTGATCGGTACTTGTCCTTGAATCCACGAGCTTCCTTGTTCTCCACTCAATGTCCATATCTTTACAATAGATTGAGAAGTTTCTCCCTTACTGTACACATTGAGCCATCCAATATCACTACCCCTCATATGGTAATAGAACGAGATGCACTTGGTATTTGCTGGAAGCACAGGGCTTATAAGTTTTGCTCTTGCTCCTGTATCGCCTGTTGAAACTTCGGTGTACATATAGTAACCTAGGAGACAAAAAATTCTTGTAACACACTGTATCTTCACCAAAAAGTGTTCAATATGTCTTACTTCCCTCACTCCTCATTTTTTTTCTTTTGCCCCTGATGAACTCTAGCAAACTATTAATGCCCCAACCAACCTACACACCGACACACCGACACACCGACACACCGACACACCGACACACCGACACACCGACACACCGACACACCGACACACCCACACACCCACACACCCACACACCCACACACCCACACACCCACACACCCACACACACACACACCCACACACCCACACACCCACACACCCACACACCCACACACCCACACACCCACACACCCACACACCCACACACCCACACACCCACACACCCACACACCCACACACCCACACACCCACACACCCACACACCCACACACCCACACACCCACACACCGACGCACCTTTTCCGCTTTGGTCATTGCGTGGCCCTGTGCCTGATGAAGGTGTTGGTCCTCTCTTTCTTGTCCAATCAAATTCACTGTTCGTTCGGTCTCCATTCTGATATCCACATGTGTCGTACTCGAAGGTACATTCTCCGTCTGAAGTAGACGTCGTTCTGTGATCTAAATATACCCAAAAATGTTTTACTTTAGTTTAGAAACATTTAACACTTACCACTGAATATAAAGCTTCACAGAATTTTTACCTAGTTGACAGACGACTCCAGCATCTTCGTAATGATCGCAGTTATTGTTACCCCATCCACCATGACTGCATTGAGCTATCGCAGTCTCATTTCCCTTACAGTTCACGTCATCCAGCCATATTGTACCAACTCCTCTTCCATAGATAGAAGATTTGGTAGTCTTTACAGCTCTAGGGAAGCCCAGCATTTTACACACAACACTAGCATCAGCCAGGTCCCATAAGTCATCACAAACCGTACCCCAAACGCCGTTGTGAAACACCTCAACACGACCTTCATAGTTCGTTTGCCCATTGAGAAGACGAACTGAACCGTCTAAAATGAAATGAAACAAAATTAATATCACATGCCGCAGCAGCAGCAGCAGCAGAATTAGCAGTAGCAGTAGCTTATAATATGTAATTAGGTTGGGAGGTAAAGTAGAACTCTATCGCAGTGTTTGATCGATTAGTGATTGCTATTTCTAAATCCGCATTTGATGATGTCCATGGGGGATTGTTTAAGGGACGAAATAGCCGCCATCTTGGAAATTTGTTACCAAAAATAGTTCCACAATGCATTGTAATGCCAAATCGACCAACAGGGATAAGAAACCGCACTGCGCATGTTCAGAAATTCTTCTTGTTTACCAAGAAAACTATTGGAGATTTGCCGGCTCTTGGTAAAAATGTTAAGTTAAGGCCGTTCGAGGAAAGTTAGTGATTATTTTTTCCTGACACATTACCTTATTTCTCTTCGTTCCCTTTTCAAATAATATGAGAGAAATTGGAATCATACAAGACATGTCAATCTTCAATGGTATTATTTGTAAACGCACACGACTCGTCTACTAATTTCCTGCCGAACTTCCGAGCATGCACAATGCGTTTTTCACTCGTGTCAAATCGACCATTTTTTCCCTTTAATCTCGCAACGCTTAATTATTTCAGAACGGGTGCACATAGATTATGTATACCTTTCGTAGATATGATGGGGCCATATGAAGGGCTTGGGTTTGTTGTATGAGGAAAACAAGAGGTATTAGAAGCAGAAATGTCGTCTATTGCGATACCATCAGCAAGTTCATCTCCATTAACAGCCTCGAAAACAACCTATAAACAACAGCACCAAAAAACTGCAATATTAACGTAAACTAGGTGTTATAGCAGTTTTATTCCAAAAAAATGATATACAGCGAATTCGTAGTCCTACTGCAGTGATACCATTTGTTAATGTAGCTGTAACTACTTGCTACACCGTCTACACCGTTACACCGTCAAATACCGTGTACACGTTGTAAATCTGTTCTGAATGTTTATACTATTGAGACATATTAGGTTTACTTGAGCATTCAATCCAGTGGTAAAATCGCTTTTTATAAATTCATACACTCAATTAATTGCAAAATTATTGTTGGGATAAAAAAATACAAGATACATGCTGAGACCGAAAGGCATTTTGGGAAATGACATAATGATGACAAAATTTTCATTTGTATTCATTCGAGATACACAGTCCATATGAAACATGTGGTAAAGGTCTCCATAGTTTCTGTCCGTGCAACAATGGATTACTTCGACGATACGGCGGCCATTTTGGTAGGGGGCAAATATACAAACCTTTGTTACACTTATGGCGTCGATTAAAATTTACGTTTCACCCCTAGACAACTTGACAAGAGATGAATTTGATCTTAAAAATCATGTGTCACGCGCGCGTTGTTACGCCATATGCGCAGAACAGATGCGCACAAAAAAATGCCCGCGAAAGTCCTTAACATAATAGATTTCTTCGAGCTTCTGTTAAATATAGCCTCTCCTTCTCTATTTAATAACTTATCTAATCACAATAAGGCAGGCAACTTACTTTGAATATTCCTTTTAGAGCACCTTGCGATCGAACAAAGGGAAGTTGTAATTTGTACCATCGGTTACCTTGGTTACCGGTTACGTTGTGCAGGCGTGTGTATTTCCCTTGCATCATCATGTAAATGTTAAGTGTACCGATTTGAGGGCCAAACATGTAGTAGTAAAAGCTAACACAGGAAATATTGAAGAGAGGTGGACTAACAAGACGAGCCTTGCTCCCTCGTGTTGACCCTTCGGCTTTCATGTATCTGCCTGGCAACGTGGAATCAAAGTTTGAAAACCGCGTTAAACTAACTGTAGTACACGTTCACATAAATGCACTTTAAAGGCTTACACGAGGAAGGAAAGAGTTTCCTGTCACTCCGGTTCAACTCTGACTATCCCCCTTTTATTAGACTTAGGTGTATATTATGTGATGTAAAAGTTCTTCCAAAATTTCCCTCTTCCGTCCTTGACACCAGAGTGTATCATCTACCATGCAAGGTTAAAGTAGGCTAAGCAGTAAAGAATTTGAATTTTGTTAAGAGGTACTTACCAAGACTCGTTGTATGGTCTTTTCTAGGGCCCGATGTACTTGTTAATGACTTTGCATTGACTCTTTTCCAGTCAAAGTCGTCATCGTTCAAGTTCTGATAACTGCATAAACTGTCATCAAAAGTGCAGCTTCCGGAGCCTAGCAAAAATAACAGGGTTTCAATAAATTTACATGCACAATATTCCATTTTAAAATTATCGATGAAAACCCGTTGAATATTGCATGCGTTTCTATTGTCGAATTTATATATTCTTTACTTTATTATTGCTGGCATTTTCTAAATTGCTTGAATTATTGAGGCTTTGAACATTGAGTAATGAGTGCTTTAGGAACTGGAAATGGGTCTTGTTACCAATGTACTTAAAAATGTTCTTTAACGAGACACACTACCTCGCACGAAATGTATTTAGCGAGTTGGGTTTTGTCTTTGAAGGAAAACCGGAGGATCACGGGATGGAATTTTGTATCCAATGATTGAAACATTGTTTTCATCAGATATATAAAAACAAGCAGCTTTTAAGTTAACTTTTATACCTTCAGTAATAACGTCTTTTGGTTTTGCAGTTGTCGGGCTAAAAGAACATTGGTCTGTCGTGATGCTGACATCATCAATACCAACACTTGCCCTATTTCTCACCCCAACTACTGCTTGGAAGTAGATCTAAAAACATACAGTTATAGTGTCAATAGCATTGCACAAATAAGTAATTTTCTTGATTGTTAACAAGATTTTATTTTTCAATTTCAACCTCTTATGTTTGTCAGTTTGTAAGGTTTGTTAGTTTGTTAGTTTGACATCGGCGATCCCACCTCATCATCAGTGTCGTTGCATTTTAATAAATGCTTAGGCTATTTATAGTTATAATTACAATTAATGTGGTAGGTATTGTTATTCTTCTAAATACTTAAAGTCAAGTTCAAATGGGTGACCTGTCGGTTTAAGATAGGTTTTTCCAATTTATTGTGCATGGCTTGCTTTAGTTTTTAACTTGATACTCAGACGGTCCTGAGTCTATTATGGTGAAACAATCGCTAGAACAAGCCTTGCGGCATTCTGTTGAATCTTTTTCAGTTATTTTCTATCTTCAAGCAAGAATAACATCACGACAGTTGTCTTATTTCAATTTGCTATTTTCATTTTCATGTATGTTCCAAATAATTACCATGATTAAGAGGGAAGAAAAGGAAGAATAAACTGTCAAGTAGAACAAGGGGACGAGAAAGAAGATAAGGAAGAGGAAGAACATGGAAAAGAAAGGAAACAGTTAAAAAGGGCAGAAAGGGGCTTTTCATCGATGCAGAAGAGGGGGTCGATGTAGGTTGGGGGGGGGGGGGGGGGGGGGAAGAAGTCACAGCCTGGTACCTTTCCTACCTGTACTGTTTGGCTGCCATATTTCTTGACCGGTATCGTGGCGACTTTCCAAGCATTAGCCTGGTTTCCAAACAGCGACCATACTTTAGTAGGAGCATTCTTCCCTGACTTGACAAGTACCTCAAGACCACCGATATCATTACCGTACATGAAATAGTAGAACTTAACGCATGAAACGTTTTTATAAACAGGACTGACAAGACGAGCGAGATTGGCGGCTTTCGCACTATCTTGCCTTGGCTTGGTGTACATGAAGAGTCCTAAATAAAACATAAATAGATGAAATTAGATAACAAACACACAAAAATCAGGGATGGCATAGACAGTCGGTCGATCGATCGCTTGGTCGACCTAAAGAATGCCAGCCAGCCAGCCAGCCAGTTAGCTTGCTAGACAGCCAATTTGTCAATCAGTTAGTCACGTAATCAGACAGTCAATCATGACAGTCAGTCGTTCAGTCAATCAGTAATCATTCAGTCAGTGAAAGAGTCATCAGTCAGTCAGTCGATCAGTCAGTCAGTTATTCAGGGTTACTCTGTCAGTCAGTCAGTCAGTCATCAGCCGGTGAATCAGTCAATCAGTCAGTCAGTCGCGGTCAGTCAGTCAATCTGCCACGGTTAGTCGGTCAGTCCGTCAGTCAGTCATTCAGTCACGTTCAGCTGGTCTGTCAGTCAGTCGCGGTCAGTCAGTCAATCTGTCACGGTTAGTCGGTCAGTCCGTCAGTCAGTCATTCAGTCACGTTCAGCTGGTCTATCAGTCAGTCGCGGTCAGTCAGTCAATCTGTCACGGTTAGTCGGTCAGTCCGTCAGTCAGTCATTCAGTCACGTTCAGCTGGTCTATCAGTCAGTCGCGGTCAGTCAGTCAATCTGCCACGGTTAGTCGGTCAGTCCGTCAGTCAGTCATTCAGTCACGTTCAGCTGGTCTGTCAGTCAGTCGCGGTCAGTCAGTCAATCTGTCACGGTTAGTCGGTCAGTCAGCCAGTCAGTTAGTCATTCATTAGGCCACGGTCAGTCGGTCATCAGTCTGCCATTCAGTCAGTCAGTGTTGAAAATTCAGCGAATTACGAACCTTTTCCTGTCGTATGATCTCTCGTTGGCCCACGTACAACCACTTGATAAGCAACCTTTCTGATTCTATAAGGAATGTGCCCCCCTGATCACAAGAAATAATAGTAGATCATATTGCCTATTGCATACAGCACTATCTTTATTAGGCGTACATCCTTGTGACCTTGACGAAATATTGTTTAATATCGATAAATCTTCAATCGTTTTATTCCAAAACTTGGCGGAGCAAACTCAGAACAAATCTCAATCCGATGTTATTGCTGTTGTATTGGACACCAACATTGTGCGAGTATAATACCTTATCATAGTAAATTCGATATGTGATGTCTGATGTCTGATGTCGCTCTAACCAGTTGTTTCTTACAATAATAACAACGACAACGACAACGACCATAGCGATAGCAATAGTGTGTTCATAGGGATAGGGATAGGGATAGAGATGGGGATGGGGATGGGGATGGGGATGGGGATGGGGATGGGGGAATACTGGTATTCCCAGTATTTCCTTGGTCACTTTTTCGTGTCATGTTTAGTGTTTCACTTACTTGATTATGAGGGGGATAAAGATTGAAGTACGAAAGAAAAATACGGGAACTCGAGTAAAATTAATCAAAGCAGACACCATTAAATAAATGGTGACCAAAGGAAATACAGGGTCCTATGCTCCTATAAAGAATGAAAGCTATATGCTCGTTTATAGAAACTAAATCGACATACAGAAAGGAGGTCTATACATTCTGCTTCTTATAATCCGATATCTCGTTACTGTTTCTCCAGCATTTTTCAGTCGTATCCAGTCGAAGTCATCTGTGCCAGATTGATCATTAACAAATCCGCAAAAGCCATTGTCAAATGAGCAGACACTTGATGTGCTACCTGAGAAAAATAGAAGTTTATAAATTAATGTGAACATTCATTCCAAACAACTGGCATTCTATCTTTCGTATGGATATGTGAACGTAAACTCTAGACTTCTTCTTAAAGGATATCCCTTGACAGAAACAAATGGGAAAGTATAGGCAATCTGCCACACTGAGACTGCGCAAACTATATGAACAAGCAATAATTGGTTATACTGTAGTAATCTGCGAACAAAGGTAGTAAAGTTCTAAGTATTTTTAACTTGAAAAAGAAAAACGAACATAAAAAGGAACAAAACCTTTGATTATAATAGTATGAAAAATATCAGTCATCCATCGTGGAAATGAAATAGATGATATTATCCGTTTGTCTCACGATTATTTTCAGATATTTCCACTGTAAACTGCTAATCTATATCAGGCGATGTTACGTGTAGACTGGATGGTGCGCGTATGTTATCAACATGCTCAAACTCTGTAATAGGACTAATATTAGTGTGATCTTTTTTTTGTGTGATGAAGATCAATTATTACTTAAATTAATATTTGCACTAGGCCCCAGTCCCTTCCTCAACCTTGGAAAGGCTCATGACCTTGAGTCGACCTGGAATTTTGTTTTATTCAGGTGACTTCGGGTTTTCTCATGTTCGATCAGCATAATTTATGCAATCTGGATCCAAAAACCCAAGCGGTTCTTTCCTGGTTTGAAATTGAAAATTTTTACTGAAAACGCCGGAGCTTTTAACGAACAGCTTTGTTCCCTTCTCAAGCCTTTTTTTCCATATTACTCTTTTTCTGTTTAAATGGTATTGATCATGATTACTGTATGCCCAAAAGCGTTGTCTTGGCAGAAAAATGCGTGACAAATCCCTCACTTGTTTCTGCCAGGGGCTATAGCAATACGTTAAAGTATTTTTTTCTTTTTCTTTGCCTTTAATTTGTATTTGGTTATTAGTTTTCTTTAAATAGGTATTTTTAATTAAAGAATGCAAAAATAGTAATGGCAATAAATGTTACTAAATCATATTTATATCCATATTTAATAATGTAATTTATTAACCCTTTTCTGCTCTCCTTTTTTTTCGATTACTATTTTCTATTAAAGTTTTTTTAAATGTTTTTTGATTGTTTTTGATTGTTTATAATTAATTATCGAATGAATTTTGCGCACTCCTTCTACATTTTATACCAAACTTCCATCACTTACTCTCTTCTTAGCCCTGAGAAAACAGACTTCATTTCGCTCCTTGTCCCCACGCGAGAGTAACAATATTTTTTTGCGGGAAGGGGGAGACAGGGGAGAGAATCAAGCGAAACGACTTCTCTTTTCTCAGACTACTCTCTTTTCCTTTTACATTACCTTTGACAAAGTAACAGCATACATCAAGCAATAGCAAACTTAGAGCCAGAATCCTCATGACATCAACCTGGGTGAAAATATCATGATTTGAGAATAGATCGATATAATCATCGTTGGAAATTAATAGAAGTAAAAAAGGAAGCGTTTGTTTTGATAGGAGTCTCTTTTTATGCATGTAATTGATGCCCTATTTACTTCTACGTGGATTAGATTTATCAGCATCTATAAGCCACTTCTAGACTATACGACCTCTAGGTTTGACTAGGTCAGGTAGAAAATTCCATCCAATGGTAAACAAACCTAAAAATAACTGTTAACGTATTCGTGTTACTTAGATAATCGTTTTAACGTCAAAATTGAATCACACATATTTCCTAACGTGTATACAATGCATGTGGGTGAGACATCGAGACTTCATTTCCCAAGCTCGTAACTGTACTGGATTAATTACAGCCAAACATATTTTTAACAATTTAACGCTTTTAACCTTGTCTAGTCTACTGCGGTTTATTTGATACTAAAAAATTATGCTTCAAATGAATTTCTTTCGAAAGACAGAAACGAGTACGGCCTTTAAGAGCATATATCAACATGAAGAAGAGAGGGGGAAACTACCTTTAATGTGGCCTCAAACGAGTATTTTATACTTGTTTTTTTAGATAAACCATTGAAAGAGTAGACCTGTGATTACTTTAAGGAACCACGACTCGAAACGTTTTGGAAAGCAAAACTAGGCTAGCCTATTCTGAATCAATATAAAGTATTCCCTTTACCTTTGTCTTTGCTGACTTTTGAATACAGTGATGCGATCAGCGAACGCAGTATGTAATAGGGAAGGCGATAGATAGAAGTCATGTATATTATAAACCGCGGAGAACATTGGTAATTAGAGAAATGATGATAAACGATGCGGTATATTCATAGCAATACCGAAAAAGCAACTACGTATTGTGATTGGATGGTTTAGACGGGGGAAAAATATGATCTTAAACCATTAGTCTTATTTCTTGACCTACCTTCATCATTGCCGCAGTCGCAATGTGTTTTCAACCCAAAACTATTGCCTAGACTGATTTATGAATACTTACAATGCGACACGTTACCACCAACTGCTTTTATATGATATATGACCTAATGAGAGCATAAAACACACCCGACAAGGTTAGAGGTTGGAATGTTTCAAATTTGGAGTTATATGATAAGAAATTGATATTTAGTATCAGTTAGCAGACAGCTGTGATAGAGTGTAATCACTAAACCCGTGAAATAAAAATTGCTAGGTAAAGTGTAAGTAATATATACAATATGAGTGGCCGTATTGTATCAAGGGAGCACGTTAAAATTTTCTTCGTGTTATTCGTTTGTTTGCGAGTAATCTACAATAATTTGACAGGCGTTCCTTATAGTATTTGGTTACGTAGCGCGCGCTGCGAGAAGAATGAGACTGGCGTTCCTCGTCGACTTGGTCGGGCCGACGAAAATCGACGACGAATATTTTGCGAGGAGCGACGAGTGGATCGTATAAGTGGAGGGGAGTGAAACTATAAACCACGTGACCCTCTTCAGCCAATCAAATAGTCCAAAATAAAAATATTTTTCGCTTGGTGCTGGTAGCAGTACCTATAGAAACGGAATACGTGACAACTCCAAAAAAATGGCCAATCTTAGTGTAAAAAAGCCATGAAAAAATATTTAAAAAGACTAGCTGACAGGTGAAATTGTCAAAATTATCTTTCTAAAGTAACTGCTAAAGTATGTTGAAAATACATCGGCAAAAAAACAGTGAAAAAAGATTCAAATGTCATATCTTCTTTGGCGAAAATGGTTTGCTGCTCATTTTACTGTGAAACTCGTAGGAATCATCGTCAAAAAAGAATTTTTAAAAGAAGAAGATTAGCTGAATTAGCTGTTCAAGGACAATCAACGAATTTTTGCTGTTTTCTCAGCACATGTTTGGCTGATAAAACGTATAAGAATCGTAAGAACCAGAGTTAATGAGCATTGGTTCTTTGGATAATCTTTTTGGAAAGACCTGGAAAGGATTTTTTTCTTTAACAAGTAAGTAGAATGGATGATTAAACTAAATTCTGTTTGTTGTTTTATAACAATTGTGAAATAGTAAATAAAAACTAAGATGTGTACTGAAGTTGTCAACTTGTTTTACGATTCATATTAGCTAGGTTAGTTCTATAAGCTTATACCCCGTTCACACTATAGCTTAAACATGTTTTAAAGTAGTTTAACTAAACATGTTTAGAAAATTATTTACAAACATTGTTCACTCTTTGATGAAATAATACATATAAACTATTCTTCATATTGTACTGAACAGATTAGTATAGGAAATCGCACGACCTCGAGTACAATTTGGAAATTAATAGGTACGAGTAATGTTTTGAAAGTTCTTGTAATTGCACGAGCCTTTAGGCGAGTGCAATTAAAGAACTTTCAAAACATTACGAGTGCCTATTAATTCCAAATTGTACGAGAAGGTCGTGCGATTTTTTATTTATAGTTCACTCGACAAAATTTTATAAAACATGCGAAGCGAAGGCATTCATTCATCTTCATTGCCTTTGCTATAACCGACCCTTCTCCAAGAACGCTAAGTCAAGAACAGCATAGAAAGTGTTAACGTTGCTGTAAAACCTTTTTAGATTAGTATTTTATGTATGATTTGAACTACAAAATACTAGAAAATAATTTTACATCTCAAGTAAAAAGCCATTTTAATGCATGTTTACAACTATTGAATGACAGTAATGACAGCTAAACAGCGAATCAAGAAGCGACTTTTCTTTGAAAACGTACTGTGTGAAAACTAAGCGAAAGTTGAGAGTTTACAGTTCGCTAATATAAGTTTTTTTCCTCTTAGCATTTGCTAATAACTGCAAAAACACAATTTCAAAAATACTTTCTTTGAAAACAAGTTAGCTGGACAACATCAAAAGGGATAAAAGCGACAAATATGTCGTTCAAGTTAAAAGTTTTGAAGTACAGCTTGCCGTGAACGAGTCGCCAGTGATCAGACCATGTGCTTTGGATATTATTCCCTCCTGTAGCTTGAAGAATTTCGCTGCTATTTTCTTTGAATGGTGAATTATCTGAAGATTTTATTATTTCAAGACTGGATTGATAACTTAGGATCAATTAACTTGTGATAAATAGCTGAATTCGTCTCTCTACAACTACTCGACAGTTTGCCGGTAAGATTTGATCTTAACTATTTTCAAAACAAAAATCGAGCCTCTACTCGCTGTGTTTTTTCGCTAAACGGAAAGAAATTTGCTTTAAAACTATTGTTAGCTGTTTTCTACATATTGTACAATTATTGTAGTTGTGGTGTTGAATTTATTTTTCGAGAAGACAACAGAAGACAACAGGTAGTAAAACGAGAACATTCAAAACTCCAACTCAAATTGTTTGGCGAAAACTAGAAAGAAAAAACTACTTTCTACTACAAAACATGATTTATTAGGTCTTGAATTTGTCTAGTTATCATAATTTGAGGCCTTCCTATGTGTGTATTGAACAGTTTTCTGAAATTTTTCCATTTTAATCTATAAAACACTGATTTTTTTGGGAATTTCACTCATTTCACTGGGGAAATTTGCCGCTTTTGGCCGTGTTTCCATAGCGACCTAATTGGTACTCCCGCGGAGTACCAATTAACGCTCTAATTGTACTCCTCTAGACCAATCAGAATCGAGTAATTTTGTCGAGTGTACTATAAGAGATAAAATAATTACATTGAAGCTTTCTAGTCTCTAAACATTTTGTTTAATAAAAACTCAGTTTAACTAAACAGGTTTTGGTGTGAATGGGGTATTAAACTTAAGCTAAATTTGTTGAAATAATCTCACTACACGAAGCATTTACAAGTATTATTTTCAAAACAGAAATACTTCTTAGAGGTACTGTGATGATTTTAGCACTAAGTTTTAGTTTTCAGAAGAAAGTTTTAGTTTTTAAAATGAGAATTGCTTGATAACTATTGCTTCAGAATACTGACTGATTGATTTTTTGTTCTTGCGTTTAACAGAAAAAAACCGAGCTTTTATGAAAAAAGATTGTTTTCGTCTGACCAATAAAAATCAGTAAGCTTAATATATTCGTGTTATGGAATTTTATTAATGATTTTAAGTGTCAAAAGAGTACTTTAGCTCTAAGTTGATCGTGCAATCCGGCCATTGAGACGTGTGTGATGTGCATAGCAACGGGCTATGTGCATAGCAATTTGCTACCAGCATAGGACGATGGAAATCTGGCCATTTCACTCCCCTCCATAATACTCGTCATTCCACAAGTTACACGCTCGGATCGCGATCGTAGACTTTTCGGCTTTTGTTCGGTCGCATGACGATTCCTCTCATAGCGCGCGCTGACTCCTTAACCAGATAAGAGCAACGCCTGTCACATTGTAACACAAACTAAATTTTACCGTACTCCCTTGGTTGTATCAGATATACAACCACAAGCCGAAGGCGAGTGATTGTATATCTGGTACAACACGGACACGAATATTGTATATTACTTATGAAACGTCTAGGTGTATACATTCATGTTCTACTAAAATTTGAAAGATAAAATTGAATTTGGCTGAGAAAATTGGAGTTAAAGTTTATGCAAATCAGGACGATTTTGTATCAGATATACAACCTCCTCCACGGACAATTATTTCTATTGTGTTTTCCTCATTAATAATTCAAGAGTTTTATAAATACTCGTTAAAACGCGTTAGTAACGCAATGTCGTGCTACTAGAAAAGTAAGATAAAATATTGTTCTCCACAGGAAAGGAAAACTCCTGCGCGAAATAAGTAAGCGGGATTAGCTTAGAGATTTGGCTAGTCTTGGAATGTTCATCATCGAGCTCTAGAATACTTGCAAAGGCAACCCAGTGAACGCTCCAAGAGCGTCTAGTTAACATAAAGTCAAACGTCTAGCTAGGTACTACGCTTCTCAGTTGAGCTAGGAACGATCGAAGTTTTGTCGTTGAAAAGTACATGTTGTTAAGGGCAACGTCAAAAGTATTAGATAGGAATCAAGCATGATACTGACGTCACCGTGGCGGCAATTAAGCTCGTGAATTTTTCCCACACTTTCCTACACTATACGGTTCAATACTTTTGACGTTTCAACTGAGAAGCGTTGTAAACAAGAAGCCCACTGGGTTCCTTCGGCCCGGGAGTAGAATTGTATGACTCAGGTATGCAACAAAGGCTTACCAAAAGGTCCCGCTGTATTTTGCATAATAGAACGCTTTTATTTAGCTCATAATATAGTGTCTAGACAGATCTCTTCCCCTTAGTAGTAGAAATAAAGATGCAACGTTGTCGGGAGAGAACAGCGTTGTGTTTACATATGTTAAGTTACTCCTAATCTTGACCTCACTGAGGAGACTTTAGTCCGGGCTAACAAGGCTGATGAAATCTTCAAGATTTATTTCAGAAAGAGACTACGCAATGTTTGTCTTCAAAATTGGTATTAATTTTGTTCCTTGCTAATTTTTCAAAGTTCTCTGTCATATTACTGATTATTTTATTAGAGAAATATTCGTGTAATACTGATTGTTTACAAACACGTGCACCTCGCCGTCTCATAAAATGCCCTGCTCGTTTGCATCAGCAAGAAATATTCATGCTACGGATCTTCTCGAACATTGATAAAGCATAGAAAATGTTATATTTTTCATTGTCATTTATGATCGATATAATCATCGTTGGAAATTAATAGAAGTAAAAAAGGAAGCGTTTGTTTTGATAGGAGTCTCTTTTTATGCATGTAATTGATGCCCTATTTACTTCTACGTGGATTAGATTTATCAGCATCTATAAGCCACTTCTAGACTATACGACCTCTAGGTTTGACTAGGTCAGGTAGAAAATTCCATCCAATGGTAAACAAACCTAAAAATAACTGTTAACGTATTCGTGTTACTTAGATAATCGTTTTAACGTCAAAATTGAATCACACATATTTCCTAA
Source organism: Anthopleura xanthogrammica (assembly GCA_964019055.1). Lineage (NCBI taxonomy): Eukaryota > Metazoa > Cnidaria > Anthozoa > Actiniaria > Actiniidae > Anthopleura > Anthopleura xanthogrammica. Next base: position 1,820,846 of record OZ025215.1, on the reverse strand, counting down.
CGTGTATACAATGCATGTGGGTGAGACATCGAGACTTCATTTCCCAAGCTCGTAACTGTACTGGATTAATTACAGCCAAACATATTTTTAACAATTTAACGCTTTTAACCTTGTCTAGTCTACTGCGGTTTATTTGATACTAAAAAATTATGCTTCAAATGAATTTCTTTCGAAAGACAGAAACGAGTACGGCCTTTAAGAGCATATATCAACATGAAGAAGAGAGGGGGAAACTACCTTTAATGTGGCCTCAAACGAGTATTTTATACTTGTTTTTTTAGATAAACCATTGAAAGAGTAGACCTGTGATTACTTTAAGGAACCACGACTCGAAACGTTTTGGAAAGCAAAACTAGGCTAGCCTATTCTGAATCAATATAAAGTATTCCCTTTACCTTTGTCTTTGCTGACTTTTGAATACAGTGATGCGATCAGCGAACGCAGTATGTAATAGGGAAGGCGATAGATAGAAGTCATGTATATTATAAACCGCGGAGAACATTGGTAATTAGAGAAATGATGATAAACGATGCGGTATATTCATAGCAATACCGAAAAAGCAACTACGTATTGTGATTGGATGGTTTAGACGGGGGAAAAATATGATCTTAAACCATTAGTCTTATTTCTTGACCTACCTTCATCATTGCCGCAGTCGCAATGTGTTTTCAACCCAAAACTATTGCCTAGACTGATTTATGAATACTTACAATGCGACACGTTACCACCAACTGCTTTTATATGATATATGACCTAATGAGAGCATAAAACACACCCGACAAGGTTAGAGGTTGGAATGTTTCAAATTTGGAGTTATATGATAAGAAATTGATATTTAGTATCAGTTAGCAGACAGCTGTGATAGAGTGTAATCACTAAACCCGTGAAATAAAAATTGCTAGGTAAAGTGTAAGTAATATATACAATATGAGTGGCCGTATTGTATCAAGGGAGCACGTTAAAATTTTCTTCGTGTTATTCGTTTGTTTGCGAGTAATCTACAATAATTTGACAGGCGTTCCTTATAGTATTTGGTTACGTAGCGCGCGCTGCGAGAAGAATGAGACTGGCGTTCCTCGTCGACTTGGTCGGGCCGACGAAAATCGACGACGAATATTTTGCGAGGAGCGACGAGTGGATCGTATAAGTGGAGGGGAGTGAAACTATAAACCACGTGACCCTCTTCAGCCAATCAAATAGTCCAAAATAAAAATATTTTTCGCTTGGTGCTGGTAGCAGTACCTATAGAAACGGAATACGTGACAACTCCAAAAAAATGGCCAATCTTAGTGTAAAAAAGCCATGAAAAAATATTTAAAAAGACTAGCTGACAGGTGAAATTGTCAAAATTATCTTTCTAAAGTAACTGCTAAAGTATGTTGAAAATACATCGGCAAAAAAACAGTGAAAAAAGATTCAAATGTCATATCTTCTTTGGCGAAAATGGTTTGCTGCTCATTTTACTGTGAAACTCGTAGGAATCATCGTCAAAAAAGAATTTTTAAAAGAAGAAGATTAGCTGAATTAGCTGTTCAAGGACAATCAACGAATTTTTGCTGTTTTCTCAGCACATGTTTGGCTGATAAAACGTATAAGAATCGTAAGAACCAGAGTTAATGAGCATTGGTTCTTTGGATAATCTTTTTGGAAAGACCTGGAAAGGATTTTTTTCTTTAACAAGTAAGTAGAATGGATGATTAAACTAAATTCTGTTTGTTGTTTTATAACAATTGTGAAATAGTAAATAAAAACTAAGATGTGTACTGAAGTTGTCAACTTGTTTTACGATTCATATTAGCTAGGTTAGTTCTATAAGCTTATACCCCGTTCACACTATAGCTTAAACATGTTTTAAAGTAGTTTAACTAAACATGTTTAGAAAATTATTTACAAACATTGTTCACTCTTTGATGAAATAATACATATAAACTATTCTTCATATTGTACTGAACAGATTAGTATAGGAAATCGCACGACCTCGAGTACAATTTGGAAATTAATAGGTACGAGTAATGTTTTGAAAGTTCTTGTAATTGCACGAGCCTTTAGGCGAGTGCAATTAAAGAACTTTCAAAACATTACGAGTGCCTATTAATTCCAAATTGTACGAGAAGGTCGTGCGATTTTTTATTTATAGTTCACTCGACAAAATTTTATAAAACATGCGAAGCGAAGGCATTCATTCATCTTCATTGCCTTTGCTATAACCGACCCTTCTCCAAGAACGCTAAGTCAAGAACAGCATAGAAAGTGTTAACGTTGCTGTAAAACCTTTTTAGATTAGTATTTTATGTATGATTTGAACTACAAAATACTAGAAAATAATTTTACATCTCAAGTAAAAAGCCATTTTAATGCATGTTTACAACTATTGAATGACAGTAATGACAGCTAAACAGCGAATCAAGAAGCGACTTTTCTTTGAAAACGTACTGTGTGAAAACTAAGCGAAAGTTGAGAGTTTACAGTTCGCTAATATAAGTTTTTTTCCTCTTAGCATTTGCTAATAACTGCAAAAACACAATTTCAAAAATACTTTCTTTGAAAACAAGTTAGCTGGACAACATCAAAAGGGATAAAAGCGACAAATATGTCGTTCAAGTTAAAAGTTTTGAAGTACAGCTTGCCGTGAACGAGTCGCCAGTGATCAGACCATGTGCTTTGGATATTATTCCCTCCTGTAGCTTGAAGAATTTCGCTGCTATTTTCTTTGAATGGTGAATTATCTGAAGATTTTATTATTTCAAGACTGGATTGATAACTTAGGATCAATTAACTTGTGATAAATAGCTGAATTCGTCTCTCTACAACTACTCGACAGTTTGCCGGTAAGATTTGATCTTAACTATTTTCAAAACAAAAATCGAGCCTCTACTCGCTGTGTTTTTTCGCTAAACGGAAAGAAATTTGCTTTAAAACTATTGTTAGCTGTTTTCTACATATTGTACAATTATTGTAGTTGTGGTGTTGAATTTATTTTTCGAGAAGACAACAGAAGACAACAGGTAGTAAAACGAGAACATTCAAAACTCCAACTCAAATTGTTTGGCGAAAACTAGAAAGAAAAAACTACTTTCTACTACAAAACATGATTTATTAGGTCTTGAATTTGTCTAGTTATCATAATTTGAGGCCTTCCTATGTGTGTATTGAACAGTTTTCTGAAATTTTTCCATTTTAATCTATAAAACACTGATTTTTTTGGGAATTTCACTCATTTCACTGGGGAAATTTGCCGCTTTTGGCCGTGTTTCCATAGCGACCTAATTGGTACTCCCGCGGAGTACCAATTAACGCTCTAATTGTACTCCTCTAGACCAATCAGAATCGAGTAATTTTGTCGAGTGTACTATAAGAGATAAAATAATTACATTGAAGCTTTCTAGTCTCTAAACATTTTGTTTAATAAAAACTCAGTTTAACTAAACAGGTTTTGGTGTGAATGGGGTATTAAACTTAAGCTAAATTTGTTGAAATAATCTCACTACACGAAGCATTTACAAGTATTATTTTCAAAACAGAAATACTTCTTAGAGGTACTGTGATGATTTTAGCACTAAGTTTTAGTTTTCAGAAGAAAGTTTTAGTTTTTAAAATGAGAATTGCTTGATAACTATTGCTTCAGAATACTGACTGATTGATTTTTTGTTCTTGCGTTTAACAGAAAAAAACCGAGCTTTTATGAAAAAAGATTGTTTTCGTCTGACCAATAAAAATCAGTAAGCTTAATATATTCGTGTTATGGAATTTTATTAATGATTTTAAGTGTCAAAAGAGTACTTTAGCTCTAAGTTGATCGTGCAATCCGGCCATTGAGACGTGTGTGATGTGCATAGCAACGGGCTATGTGCATAGCAATTTGCTACCAGCATAGGACGATGGAAATCTGGCCATTTCACTCCCCTCCATAATACTCGTCATTCCACAAGTTACACGCTCGGATCGCGATCGTAGACTTTTCGGCTTTTGTTCGGTCGCATGACGATTCCTCTCATAGCGCGCGCTGACTCCTTAACCAGATAAGAGCAACGCCTGTCACATTGTAACACAAACTAAATTTTACCGTACTCCCTTGGTTGTATCAGATATACAACCACAAGCCGAAGGCGAGTGATTGTATATCTGGTACAACACGGACACGAATATTGTATATTACTTATGAAACGTCTAGGTGTATACATTCATGTTCTACTAAAATTTGAAAGATAAAATTGAATTTGGCTGAGAAAATTGGAGTTAAAGTTTATGCAAATCAGGACGATTTTGTATCAGATATACAACCTCCTCCACGGACAATTATTTCTATTGTGTTTTCCTCATTAATAATTCAAGAGTTTTATAAATACTCGTTAAAACGCGTTAGTAACGCAATGTCGTGCTACTAGAAAAGTAAGATAAAATATTGTTCTCCACAGGAAAGGAAAACTCCTGCGCGAAATAAGTAAGCGGGATTAGCTTAGAGATTTGGCTAGTCTTGGAATGTTCATCATCGAGCTCTAGAATACTTGCAAAGGCAACCCAGTGAACGCTCCAAGAGCGTCTAGTTAACATAAAGTCAAACGTCTAGCTAGGTACTACGCTTCTCAGTTGAGCTAGGAACGATCGAAGTTTTGTCGTTGAAAAGTACATGTTGTTAAGGGCAACGTCAAAAGTATTAGATAGGAATCAAGCATGATACTGACGTCACCGTGGCGGCAATTAAGCTCGTGAATTTTTCCCACACTTTCCTACACTATACGGTTCAATACTTTTGACGTTTCAACTGAGAAGCGTTGTAAACAAGAAGCCCACTGGGTTCCTTCGGCCCGGGAGTAGAATTGTATGACTCAGGTATGCAACAAAGGCTTACCAAAAGGTCCCGCTGTATTTTGCATAATAGAACGCTTTTATTTAGCTCATAATATAGTGTCTAGACAGATCTCTTCCCCTTAGTAGTAGAAATAAAGATGCAACGTTGTCGGGAGAGAACAGCGTTGTGTTTACATATGTTAAGTTACTCCTAATCTTGACCTCACTGAGGAGACTTTAGTCCGGGCTAACAAGGCTGATGAAATCTTCAAGATTTATTTCAGAAAGAGACTACGCAATGTTTGTCTTCAAAATTGGTATTAATTTTGTTCCTTGCTAATTTTTCAAAGTTCTCTGTCATATTACTGATTATTTTATTAGAGAAATATTCGTGTAATACTGATTGTTTACAAACACGTGCACCTCGCCGTCTCATAAAATGCCCTGCTCGTTTGCATCAGCAAGAAATATTCATGCTACGGATCTTCTCGAACATTGATAAAGCATAGAAAATGTTATATTTTTCATTGTCATTTATGGCATTATTTTACTGTAGGCCTTTTGGGTTCTTTAAAGCATTGAAATTGACCAGAACATGTGACATTACCTCGACAAAAACACATACTGAATAACTTTGCCGAGCCACGAAGGAATGGCGACACCGAACAATGCTTGGAATACTTCTTGTTAAATTTCGACTCTGAGTACATATGTTTGTTATTTTTACTTTTCCCTCTTTTGAATATGAAATTTAAACATTTAGTTTTACGAAAGAGAAACATTCGTGCATCATTTTTACTTATAAAATGTTCATAATTAAAAAAAAAACCTCCATAATAAAGCAATAGGTTATAATCACGAAAGACGCCATGATGGTTTTCATATTGTAATGCAAATTAGCCATTACATAACATTAGGAAAAAAGAGCATTTAGATCGGCTCATCCTAGAGATTATATTCTTATGCCAAATATTGCTTCAAACTATCCAAAAGATCTGCATGTAGATTTGAAACTGTAACATTTGTCGTTGACTCAGAAAATCGCGAGTTAGGACATCTTAAAGGCCGTTTATTTTCTAAGCAAGTGACCAAAGCAGTCCAAATTCGAGTATTTATTTATCAGAAATATGTTAACACATATTTACTGGAAAACATTAAAATTATATTAACAAAGCAGTTGAAGTCTGCTGATTTGAAGTTGTTTGCCCCCTTCAGCAGCCACGTGACTAATCTGCATTACAATACCAAAACCATCATGGCGTCCATCTTGAGTATAAGATATCTGATTAATAAAAAATGAAGGTGCCCTATATATATTATGGCATGGATATACTCGTATGTGATGGTGGTTACAATGGTTGGCTGTCCTCTTCATTCAGAAGTGTCTCGCAGTCCCGTTTTGCAGTCTTGTTGATCACTTTGAGTTGATAATCGTTGCTAGGTGGATTCTTCTTTCTCCTACACGAAGTAAATGGTCATAATCGTTAATATTTGCTAGAAATTTTGAGAATATTAACTGATTCAGAATTGAAAGACATTAAGATAATAAAAGGTTCCAAAATATGGAATGTACAATTCTGAAGGGTAGGCTGGGTAGGGGATCTGTACTTCACCCAAAATCTGGAATACGGAATCAGAAACTTTCTTATAATCCTTGTCTTGAAATAATAAGCTTGATGATCGTATTATCGAGATGAAGATGATTCCAAAACCAGGAAAGGATCAAAATTCCCCAAAGGGGAGAGGAAGGGAGTTGGCTTACTTATTCGGATTTGGCATACCTTCGAACCATGAATACTACCACTGCAGATACTATGAGACAGGTCATGACCACCATAAGTGAAAGAACAATAGCAAACGCGGTCTTGATAGTATCAGACGATCTGCCCAATGCTGTCTTATTAATTATAACCTTAGGTTGCATAAAGATGGTAAGATTGTAAGATGTCTCATTAGTATATTGTATAGTTTCATCAGCTATGACGTGGAACCCAGCGATACCATTTTTACGTGCACTATCTATAGCTTTTTGCAGTCCTTTGGAGTCAAATACATGGGGTTTGCCGTTGATTTCCTTAACTACTGCAAACTCGACATACAAGAAGCCTGGCGGAGAACGAGAAGATGGGTCTTCAACAATGATTATGTCATCAGAAGTAAAATTCAAATTCGTAGATATGTCACTCTCTCTTTTCGATCTAGAAAAAAGCAATAAAAAAAATCAAATCAGATTGCAAAATGTGTATTTGTATAAAGCAATTCCCAATATAGTGAAAAACTAAAAAAACTGAAAAGAGAAAATAAACGGACAAAAAACATTGTGTTCACAACAGTGAAAAACGAAATTATATTTTGTGTCATATTCGATCAACATGAAAAACAGTATTATTTACCGGAAGCTATGTTCGCTGCAGTCAGTACAGTGTTCGTTGAGTATCTCTGCGAGAGATGTTTTGAACTGAAGTGGTTGCCACTATTATAAATGAATGGAGGGAAACATTTCAGAGTTAAAACTGAGAATGTGTATCAGAAACAACAAGCAAACAACAGATTACCTCCAGAATACTCAGTTAATAATTATTGTTCTAAGATAAATGGGCTCTACACTAGATCTAGATTTAAACATTTATCTTCGACAATTTTTTGTGGCTGAATTGGGTTGTAAATGTTGAGGCCATATGCTAGGAAATTCTAGCATTCTTTACCTGGTTAATGTAACCTTTCAGTAAAACTCCCACAATACTGCCACCTAGAAAGAAAGGAAGACAAGAGCAGTAAAAAAGGCAAATTAAAATACCTTGCTTACAAATAAAGTCATTAACCAAATCGAAATTTCTACGGATGAATAGTAGGTTCTGTTGTATTTTGATGACGATGATGGTAACGCAGCGGATCATGCATGCTGCTGCTAGGTGATGAGGATAAGGATGAAGGTGAAGATGAATGGTGTGAATGCTGGCATTGCCGATCAGATGAATTTGTTCTTTTATCCTAATTCTTTTGTCAGTTGCAGTACATGCAAGCTCTAGGTTTTACTGAATAAAAAAATACAAATGCCTAAACGACACTTTTCTCCGCTTTAACTTAATAAACTGCATGCTAAAGAAGCTTTGATGATTTTGACATAATTCAACGTAACTAATAAATAAATAACAACACAACTCCTACCAATATAAGTCTGACAAGTATCATCAGCAAAGTTTCGAGGGCATGTACAAAAAAAAGTATTTTTAGTCTTGACACACTTTCCATCGTTCTTGCATGGTCTGAGATGGCAAGGGTGAATCACCTGCTGGTCTTCACCTTCGAAAAAATATAAGTAACTTTAGCATAATCAAAAAGTAAAAACTTTGTCGGTTGAAAATTGGATTAGCCAAAGCCAAATTGCAGACACGTTGAATAAAACCTGGCTGTTTGTTCACAAGTTACGAAAATGGGTAGAAACAATTCTTCAGTAACACACTGAGGATATTTCTAGAAACGTCGGGAAAAGTAACCATGAACAACTTAACGTAAGCTTAAGCTGGAATATCAATATTAATTTCGTTATATCCCTTGGATCATTTCCTAATAGTAATCTATTCTGCAACACTCCCATTCATGCTCAGTTGGAATGAGGTATGGATAAAATATTTCGCAGCGTGGTCTAAGACAAGTTGGAACAGCTTGACTTAGACGTAGAGGAGGTACGACCCACGCGAATATCGTTGGACGGGTGGGTGGGCCGTCCTGCACTCTATCGCTGTTCGAAATTCTGAGCAAGAACGGTATTATTGAGCCTCGCTCTGCTTTATATTCCTTGGGTTACGTAATTCACGTGCTTATTAGCACCCCAGCACGATGGAATGTAGTAGTTATACATAATTTCAACTTTTGCATATCATTAGGAGTGTTGTGAATAGTAAAATATATATGGTGTGTTTTTTTTCTCAGCAAGGCAATGGTGTCCTATAGTTTAGTATCATTATTACTAACCTTCTTTACACTCCACAAAGACAACTTTTGAACTGTCACACCTATGTAAGTTCAGTCCTCGGTGAAGACAAAACATGATGGATGCCTCGTCTCCTTTGCATTTCACTTCATCGAGTAGGATGATATCACTACCTTTGGCAACTGAGGAGGTAGATCTTGCTCTTTGGTAACCAAGGTTACGACATATCACGTGAGCAGCGTTCAAAGTCCATCCTCCGCCACATATTGCTCCCCATTTGTCTTGGTATTGAATTTGTACACGACCTTCATTAGGTCTTTTGCCGTCAGTCAGGCGAGCACCTTTTGTCGGGGTTTGCGAAAAAAAAACACAATATATTTATAACTTGGTTTTGGGTGATAATAATACCAATCCCAGGGACTTTTAATGATGCCGTTGAATATCTGACTTATAAACGAGGCTAAGCCTGTACAAATGAGTCTGTGGTCTTCAAGAACAGCGTTTTGCATCGAATGCGAAACTGGAGTATTGAAATGTTTTGTTAGCCTCACGGCATTCAAGATAATATTGAAAGAGTTTTGTGTAAAAATCACACAAGCACACTCACCAAAGCATTCAACGCCAGCATCATTTCCGTGATTCCAAAAAGACATGATATTAAGACTATTACGTTTAAGGCTGCATTGATTTAGTTTGGTTTCATTCCCCTGACATTTCACATCAGATAACCATATTGGTCCTTTTCCCGGCCCAAAGACGCTACCAGTGGACGCTGTAACAGCCCCTGCAAACCCTAGCTGACGACAAGCTGCAGTTGCATCGAAGATGTTCCAACCAGTTGCATCTATCGTTCCCAAGATACCAGCGAAAAGCACTTCAACACGTCCTCGATAGGTATCTGATGTTCCATTGAGACGCAATTGTATTTCTGTAAGAAAGCCACGTTGGAGATCGTATAAGCCAATGATCCAATATATCTTCACAAGGTCAACCTCTAATAGACTTCATCGGCTTGGGGTAATGTTGTCCCATTTCAGACCACGTGTCATTCTCTTGAGAATAAGATTCTTTGTTTGAGTTGTATCCATATTCATGTATCTTCTCATGCGCAACCGTTAAACAAAGAAATGATACTCTGGGGAATGACACGTGGTCTGAAATGGGACAACATTACGCCCAAGCCGATGAGGTCTATTGAGTGTGCTAAAGGAAAGCAAGAAAGCTCGTCTGGTAATCACGTGTTTAAAAATCATTGATTCATATAATCTACATTTTTTTATGTAAAAAAAAAAGTAAATGGTTAAAAACAACAGTTTTTTCTCCATGCATGATTTCCCTTCTTACCTTGATTTGTGTGACTATTACAAATTACGGCAGCATCTTGGCCGTGAAGACATTTGTTACTTCCCCAGCCTTTATGAAAACATGTTGCAAGAGAAGTCTCTTTTCCAGAGCAACTAACATCACTAAGCCATACACGTCCATATCCTCCGCCATAGAGGCCACAGCAAAGAGCAGCAAGAGCACCTCCATAGCCTAGCTGACGACATACCACGTGAGCATTATTAAGCGTCCAACCATTTCCACACACCGTCCCCCAGCGTCCACGATGATAAACCTCGACTCGCCCGGTACCATTCATGGAAGACGCCAACCTAATGGCTAAAATCAAAAATGAATGTCACCAAGTCATCTGTTATGTGTTAGAGTATTGTAAAATGCAAAATACTAAGAAAATAGAAGCCAAAGGTAGCATCCGATTTATGTACTCTATCGAACTAGTTATATTCAACAAGTCACAGTTCAAAAGATTGTTCTTACCACTTTTCTTTTCATAAAACGGAGGAGAGGCATAACTCGGTGTCAGTGTGCACTCCGCTGATGAAGATATCAGAATATCATCAAGACCTATGCCACCGTTTCCAGTTATTACGCCCTCAAAAATCACCTACGAAAGAAATCCAGATGGATTTTTAATGCGCAATTCAGTTGGGAAGCTGAATGAATCATAAACATTACTGTGACATATAATGAATTCCTCGACATCCCTCCACAAAGACAATCATAGTTTGACTCTGCCAACAGACTCTATTGCTCTTGCTATAGGCAAACCTAATACTCCCATTTGGAGTTCTTCTTTGCTCAGCCTAAGCCTTGTAGGTGTGCAAATGTGTTCCTTTTACTTTATTAAGGCCCATTGTATAGTAAGTTGATTAAAATTCCACGGGTTTTGGTTGAAAGGCTGAATATTTTAACACACAATAGAGGCTAAGGCTGAGCAAAAGAAACTCGAAACTAGATTTTTTATTTCGTTTTACTACCAATTGTTGTTTTACCCTAATTCTTTGAATGCACAAACGTCTCTCTATGGGGACGTTCCGTTTTAACTTTGCAATTTTTTTCCATAGAAGTGTAGGCGCAGTATTGCTTCTTTAAAAATAATATATTTATGAAATCATACGTACTGAAGATTCTCAAGCAATCAAAAAAAGTTACAAATAACTTCAAGGTAGTTCAGTCAGCCACACAGCAAACAATACATTAAAGAAAGCGAACTATCAAACTAGCCAACAGGCCAACAATCAAACAAACAAACAAACAAACAAAAAAGCACAACAGACAAGCATGCGAAAACGTAACCAAAAGTATGGATGACTAAAGAACGTCAACTTCTTTTTTGATATGTTTAACCTTCACTTGCATAAGATTGTACTAACCTGGAAGTTATCATTCTGCTGTATGGGTACAACACCTTTACTCCAAAATCCCATAGCTTTTAAGTCTTTGCTTCTTACTTCCCAAACAGGAGTTTCAACAAGGGTTTGCTCATGTCGAATGAATATCGTAAAATCAATAACACAGGAAAGCATCTTGCAAATAAAAAAGTAATAGAAATACAAGCATTTTGCTTGGGCCGGTCTTAACAAAGTGCTGACAAGACGAGCTGATTTTCCACTTGTCTGAGTAATAGAATGCTGCATGTACATGTATGAACCTGTTAAACAAGCAAAAGTTGAGTTAAAAGTTGAAACATTGCTTTGCTTATTAAGATACAAGCCAAAATTGTTTTTAAAAAAACATAAATTATCCTGCGAGTAAACTCTAACTCCCACCTCCCCTTTTTTATAAACGTCTAAAAGTTCTAAGCGGCGAAAAATCAATTAAGCCAAAATGGAAGAATAAAAAACTAATTCTGCTAAGAAAAGTAATGAATACGAAATTAAGTTCTAAAAACATTAAATACAAAACGCAAATGCATCTCAGTTATTGAATTATCTCCACAATTCCCTGCGCCATCTTAAACGGTAGCCGTGCCTTTGCATCGAAACAAGGCGAACGGTGAGCTTGCAAGGATGAACCATGTGAATAGTTGTCCAAGGTGTTAAAAAAGGTCTCTATCATTGCAAGCTCACTGTTCGTCTCGCTTCAATGCAAAGGCACGGCTACCTTTCAGGATGGCGCAGGGAACTGATAAGGAGACTATTGTTATTGTACCCTTATTTGTGTGACAAAATATAACTTTGTGTTAATTACTAACCGCTGTTAAAAGAGTACGTAGTGTGATCGTAAGGACCTCTGTTGCTTAAGATACTACTAGTACTTGGATTTGCAAGATCATACTCCAACCAATCAGTGTAGTCCATGTCCGTTTTGTCGCTGATGTAGCCGCATGTGCCATTTGTAAAGCTACAACTACCGCTTGTTTCTAGATGAAAATAATATAACAACACAAGAAAATTGGCATCCAATGAATGTTTACCATCAAACCTAATTCAAGGTATTTTGCAATGAAATTGGTATGCCATGATAATGATCTGCTAATGGCAAGAAAATAAGTACACATTCCGTTTATGCAAACATAACACACCTAATCTTGTTGGTTTCGCATTTGGAGGATAAAAATCACACGTATCACTTCCTAAGGATGTGTTGATTTTGATGTCATCAATAGCAATATCTCCATCCAGCGTAGACAGCCCTAACCTTGCTGCTTGAATTTTAAACTGTATATAAGGGGAAAAAATCAATTTCACATCGAACTTGTTGGTTAGACTTGTTGAATTGGATCATCCAGGCAAGTATGTTTCATCTATCTCCGGCCAGCTGAGCGGCCGTAAGTTTTCTAAGCAATCACAGTCCGTTGTCATTTTTTTAATGTCAACCCTGTGTTCAAGTACTTTTTTCTTCCTAAAAATCTATTGACAATTGAGAAGTCTCTGAAAGTCCAAAACTCTTAATTAGAGCAATATTTTAGCTGTGATTTATCTAAAAACCGAGTGAAGGGGTTTTGATAAACAATGCTTTGCGCAATTAGCGCAATTAGTTGTTCAATCAGCTGGTTGATGTGGTAGCAAAGTTAATATAATATTATATTAGTATAAGTATAAGTATAATATATAAGTTAATATAATCTAAGGAAATTCTACAATGAAAAGAATGTCAAGATTACAATATTACCGAAAACCGATCTGCCTTCACTATCCTGATTGGTATCTGAGCTTTCCTCCATTTACTGCTTTGGCTGCTATTGCCATTAGTTTGGTTTCCCTGTAATTCCCACACAATAATGTCCTTTTGTGACCAGGGGCGTAAAACAACCCTGATATAATCGACGTGCTTGCCAACTGCATGGTAATAGAATGAGAGACAAGCAAACGTTGTTGGGAAAACAGGGCTAACCAGTCTAGCAAGCGGTTGTAGCTGGTCTGTTCCTGGCTGCATCTGGAGATAATATCCTAACCATGAGAAAAGAAAAGAAAAGAATGAAAGAATATCGAAAAAAAGAAAGAAAGAAAGAAAGAAAGAACGACAATAATACAATAATATAATATATAATGCAATAATACAACAACAATAAAACACAAAAACCATCCATTTTCCAATTTGGTCAAAATATGTCTTCCACCTAGAAAATCCCTTTCCAATTTTTTGTGTGCTTTGAATTGGCTTCTTTTTTTGTGATCTGATTGATCTGATTGACTATTCGCTAGGCCCATCAATTCTTACCTAAACTTGGGCGTTGGGATTTCGCCTTGCATATGTAAGAAATTGTAGAATAGCGCGTGTCACAGCGGACATCATTGAAAACGGAACCCCAAGTATGCAGTGCTGCGCAGTCTTCATGGCCGACATCAGAAGTTCTGGAATCTGGCCATATGTCTCTTAGGGTCACCACTTTACCATTAAGATATGTCCAAATTCCATTTCCGTTTTTCTCGTGGATGCCAACAAAAAATTGTGATATACCATCCGGAAATTGTTGGCTCCTTATGAAAAGTACTTCGTCGTGATCTCTGAAGTCAGCAAGCCAAGCATTCATTGCTTGACATTTTTTTACTGCTTGACGCCAAGTGAGAGAATCATCTCTTTCAATTTTATAGCAGTGTCCCTTGTAGACTTTGGTTGTCCATCCTTCCGGGCACCTTGGTATTTTGACTAAGGAAATCAGTATTTTTAGCAACAGAAGACAATATTCGTAACAAGTCAAAACATTTTCATGTATTGACACTAGCGTAGGGAGGGAGGGTAGGGGGCACGTGTCCCCCTAAATGTTTGGTGAGTAATTGTTTTTTTGTTTTTTTGTTTGTGTGTGTGTGTATGTTTGTTTTTAAGCTTTTTATTCTGGGTGCCCCACCATATTTTGGGTACCTCCCACCATATTTCAGGGTCCTCGATAATTCCTCTCTCTTGAGATCTAGAAAATTTCCCTAATAATTTTAATCATAATAATAGTTTTTCTAACCTTTTCCATAGGTATGGTCATATTTTGGCTGGTAGTATTGTGCAGATGAAGAGGCTTGTCTTCGAGTCCATGTTAGTTCTCTTTTTATGCTATTTATGTTTTTATACAAACATAAATTGTTCTCAAAGTCACAAGAATAGCCTAAAATTGGAGAAATCAAATTCACTATTATATCTGTTATTGTTTTTTTTTTTACATTCATATATGAGCAATCTCAAACATCAATTCGGCGTCACTCTGAACGCTTATCTGAAATTGATGTTTCGATTTATTTGATTTGTATGAAGTCTACCGTTGAAAAGAAAAACTCGATCTTGAACTAACTGACTTGTCTGTTTTCTTTAATACTGAGCGGTTACAATTTTTTCTCGATTTTCTTGATTGATTCTCTCACTCTCACTCTCACTCTCACTCTCACTCTCACTCTCACTCTCACTCTCACTCTCACTCTCACTCTCACTCTCACTCTCACTCTCACTCTCACTCTCACTCTCACTCTCACTCTCACTCTCACTCTCACTCTCACTCTCACTCTCACTCTCACTCTCACTCTCACTCTCACTCTCACTCTCCTTTTTCTATTTTAATCTTGATAAATATTTTTTGTTTATTTTTGTTTATTTCTATTTTAATTTCTCTCGTGTATTACATTCATTAAATTTTATAAAATAACTTTGATATTACGCGCGCTCTGATTGGTCAAAAAGCCATGTTTTATGAGAGCATAATACATGCTCACGTCATTTTTTTCTCTCTCGAAACTGCTTCTTCAAAGCATTTGAGCGCTAGTTATTTTATAAAAGCAATAAAAAACAGTTTTCCGTGTATTATACTCTGCTAAAGACACTTGGGATGTGGAGAGAACACTTGAGAAGCTGGAAACCACTCCGCTACGCGTCGTGGTTTCCTACGCTTCTCTCGTGTTCTCTCCACATCCCGCGTGTCTTTATCAGAGTATAATACACGGAAAACTGTTTTTTATTCCTTAAACCTTCATCGCTTAAACAAGTAATGCCCACGTCTCGGTTATGCGTGCAATTATGTTTTCCCCATCCAGCATGTTGGCAAAATCCAAGTTCTTTTTCGTTGCCATAACAGTTTACATCATCCAGCCATATCTTGCCTGTTCCTTGTCCATACCTGGCGAAGGTATTCACTTTTGATGCACCTTTAGTGATGTAAAGAGCAACTGAGCTATCAAATTATAATTCCTATTTAATGCCCCATCCTATTGTTCTCTCTTTGCACTATATCAATGATTGCTGAGAGCAGACAGCATCATTTATAACTTTGCTGTCAGTAGACGGCAATACAGTGGAACCCGCTTAATACGGCCACCAAAGGGACAGGCCAAAGTGGTCGTATTAGCCGGGTGTCCGTATTAAGCGGGTAAATTTAATGGAAAATGTGTTGCGTTAGGACCTACAAAACTGTCCGTAATAACATGGTGGCCGTAGAGCGGGGTTCCACTGTATTAATAATGCGGCATCCTTGCTGGGTTGAGGAAGATGGTAAGCAAATGGATCCACCAATTTAGTAGTTCAACAGCTTCCCAGAGCCTATGCGAAATCCGGGCAGCCGTACCAAAATAAATGAAATAGATTTTCCACTTCCTCTCTTATTTCAAACTTGATCAGTAATCCATGTGGGATGCGCAATCCAAACAAAGTTGATGCCTCCAAACATTTTACGCATGCTCATTTGCAACAAGAAACCGCAAATTATTGTGCATGAAGGAAAACAATGGGCTGGGGAACTAAATGGTAATTATAAACGATGGTCACTTCGGCCAGCAGCAAATCTAATATTGCTGCCGGCCTCCTCCGTAACTATCTAATACATAGTGGGCATCATCATCATCACCACCATCATCATCACCACCACCACCACCACCACCACCACCACCACCACCACCACCACCACCATCACCACCACCACCACCACCGCCACCGCCACCACCACCACCACCACCACCACCACCACCACCACCACCACCACCACCACCATCATCACCACCACCATCATCATCATCGTCGTCGTCGTCGTGGTCGTCAATATTATTATTTTCATACATGTTTTACCCTGAAATCAAATTACAAAGCTTTAAAACCGTTTATATAAAATCATAGTAATTTTATAAATACATACCTAAGAATCCAAGCATCCTACAGGCGACATTTGCATCGTTCAGATCAAAATAGTCGTGACAAATGGTACCCCACAAACCATTATGGAACACTTCGGGACGACCATAATAATCGCTGTCACTGTCAACCAAGCGAATTTTCATTGCATCTGGCATAGCAAAAAGTGGATGAGAAAAACCAAGGGAACCACAAAGAGACTAAGAAGGTTATAGCATATTTTTAATTAGTGTACCTGTGGAAACTGAATAATTAAGATAGTGATAAGGATGATAGTGGTTGTGATCATAATGTTGATGTTAATAATGATTGTGATTATGATAGTTGCGATGGTGAATGTGATAATAAAAATAGCTATGCTGATGATGATGAATATGATAATGTCGATAACCTACCTATTATGTTAATGATATTAAAGTGGTGTTATATATACTAGTGAAGGTGATGCTCACGAAAATAATCAAGATGCTGATGATCATAATGGATAATATAACATATATATAATAAGGTGACTGACTACTTTTGAACGTTAAATTTGAGCCCACGATGTGCGCGCGCACAAAAAAAACACTCAAAACCGCATAATTAATAATCGTCACAATTTTATTGAGGAACCATACACGTTTTAAACTTCAACAGGGCAAAACCCTAGAAGTAGATATCCTGAAAAAATCATTCCATACCTTTTCAGTTTTCGAGTTAAGAATATTTTTGTCAAATCTTGGTTTCCGCCATTTTTCTTTAGAAACCTTATCAAGATGGTAATATTCAAAATTTATTATGTCAAAAACGAGCTGGGACACCCCATTATTCCTATGTTTTGGAATCAGCGTTAAATTCTGTATAAAATAGCTCTCTAAGAAAAATTCCTAATTACTCCATTGCTACAGTAGTCAATCACCTTAATGAAAATAGCATAACATATGATGACGATGATGATGATGACGACGATGATGATGGGTAAACAGAAGTATGTTTAACCTGGTCCATTGCCACAATATCGTAGTTTGCAAGACGGTGGCTTCTGAAGTTCGTAGATATAAAAGCCTGAGCAATTCTTGACTCGAATAGAAGTTGACCATTTACAGCAATCGCCGAGAAAACTAAAACAGACTTTTCTTGTGACAAATCCTGCCTCTATAGTTGGGTGACCTAAAGATCATCGGAAAATAAAATAAAGGGAACAGCGAAAATATTTTACTCGATTTTCTTAATGAAAGAAAAAACATACTGCAAAGAAAATGAATGAATTTTGAAACGCAACGTTGCTTGCCGCATGTTGCATGTTGCTAAACAAACTTGAAATGTATCATATTCATAAGTAAATATTGTCAACAGAGAAGAATATGCGCGAGGCTTGGTATGCAACATGCATATTAAGCATGAGGTTGAGAAAACTTGAAAAATTATAATTGCCAAAGTCTCCCCAGTAGTACTGCAAAAGTCCATTATGATTCGTTCTTTAGTGCGTACTAAGACAAACTAGAATATGTCCACAAAATTACCTCCATTTAGCCATCCCGGAGCATTTGTACGGCACTTGCCTCCAGGAACACAAGTAGAGGGCATGCGATCGCCGGCAAGTCCCATGAAGCGATGCCACTGACCAGGGAATATGTCACTGTTTCTGTCGCACTGATCTTCTTGTCCAGAAAAGGTCTTGGCTCTGTCACCACTGTTTAGCACCTTATATCTTCTGCATTCGTCACCAAATGCACCTAATTTATTTTACAGCGGACGTAAATAGAAAAACAAAATGTATTAACAGTGCAGTCTTAGGCAACTAAAAGTTTTACATATTAAAAATATCATCAAAATGGCACTATGCTACTAAACTTCAATCGGGGATGTGATTTCTTACCATTGGAGCAAAGAGCCCAGGAATCCTTAGAATGGTCACAGCTGTGGCGTCCCCATTGATTCTTATGGCACTGCAGTAAGTTATTTTCGCCTCCTGTGCATTGTACGTTGTCAAGCCATATTGGTACAACACCTTGAGTTATGTTTGACGACGTGACAGCACGACCAAGGCCTGAGTACCCTAACATCTTACAAACTACCGTTGCATCCTCGTCGCTCCACATATTGTTACAAATACTACCCCATTGTCCATTGTGAAATACTTCGACACGACCTTGAAGAGGATTTGGACCATTGACTAATCGCACATCGCCTTCAAGGACTGAGGATAAAAGTCGTTATAGCATGCAAGTTTAAAATATATCTTATAGAGTGAACAGCAATGGGCGATTTGCATGGCATCGGCTTGAATCTATTGTTGTGAAACAACTACATTATTTTAATTATATAGAAAAATATTTTCAATGTCTAAATCTATAGAATTTGTTTTATGTTTTTTTTTTAAGAAATACAAAACAAAGTTTTTTGCAAAGGCTAAAACATTTTTCTGGCATCACACAAATAGTCACTAAAAAGACAATCTTAATCACCATTAATGTTGGTTTCTGGCGTTGCTGTACTTGGTGTGGTGGCACAGGTTGTGTTAGACACGGTAATGGAATCTATGGCAATATCTCCTCTTTCAGAATTTCCACGGACTCCTTCAAATATAACCTGTGCAAAATACAAAGCACTATTAGTCACATCTTCTGAATTTTTGATAATTGATTATCTCTTCCTTTTTTACATAAAAAGACTTTTAAAAAAGTAACTCACCCTTAATCCTTCATCACCAGTAACATTGATTGTTACTTGTCCTTGGATCCACGAGTTTCCATGTTCTCCACTCAATGTCCATAGCTTTACAGTAGAAGCAGAGGTTTCTCTCTTACTGTACACATTGAGCCATCCAATATCACTACCCCTCATATGGTAATAGAACGAGATGCACTTGGTATTTGCTGGAAGTACAGGGCTTATTAGTTTTCCTCTTGCTCCTGTATCTCCTGTTGAAACCTCGGTGTACATATAGTAACCTAAGAAGATTAAAAGAAAATCTTCGTGAGATACAGCATGCATATTCATCAATGGGTACTCAACCTTTCGTGAGATATATTTGGTATAGTTTACTGCTCATTTGCTATCTTCCTCCTTACTTCCCAACTTCTTCCCTTTTCTTCCTACTCCCTACGAACTCTAAAAACCTATCAATCTTCCAATGTATACAAACCTACCGACTGCAGATCCACCGACCCACCGACCTAGTTACCGACTGATCTGCCTTTTCTTTCTTTCCAGTACCTTTTCCGCTTACGTCATTATGTGGCCCTGTGCCTGAAGAAGGTGTCGGTCCTCTTTTCCTCGTCCAATCAAATTCACTGTTCGTTCGGTCTCCATTCTGATATCCACATGTGTCGTACTCGAAGGTACATTCTCCGTTTGAATTAGACGTCGTTCTGTGATCTAAATATACCCAAAAATGTTTTACTTTATTTTACAAGCATTAAACACTTATCATTTAATATAAAGCTTCGCAGAATTTTTACCTAGTTGACAGATGATTCCAGCATCCTCGTAATGATCGCAGTTATTGTTACCCCATCCACCGTGACTGCATTGAGCAATAGAAGTCTCAGTACCTTTGCAGTTCACATCATCCAGCCATATTGTACCAACTCCTCTTCCATAGATAGAAGATTTGGTAGTCTTTACAGCTCCAGGGAAGCCCAGCATTTTACACACAACACTAGCATCAGCCAGGTCCCATAAGTCATCACAAACCGTACCCCAAACGCCGTTGTGAAACACCTCAACACGACCTTCATAATTCGTTTGCCCATTGAGAAGACGAACTGAACCGTCTAAATGAAAAACGAATAAAATTGGGGGGGGGGAATTTTTGCCAGGGGGTATTTGGCGTTGTTTATGCATATGCATATTACGCGCGCATGCACTATTAATACCTTTCATACCTGGTATTCTTGTAGGCAGGATACTGGGACCAGATGACGGGCTTGGTTTTGATGTTTTAGGCAAGCAAGAAGCATCGGAAACGGAAATGTCGTCAACTGCAATACAACCAGCAAATACATCTCCATTCACAGCCTCGAAAACAAGCTGTTAACAATGGCAAAAACAATTTTATTGTTTGAGAATTTATAATTAGATATTAGTCAATCTAGCTTAACTTAACCGGTATGCTTAATCCAGTGAGCGCAAGCTTCTCTTTCTTTACCGTCGTCCCTATATAAACTATATTTTCAAGTGCCAAAACTGTTGAGACTCCCTTCATTATTTACTACACATCGTTTGACATTCTTATACCTTACAAAATCTTCCCTGTTACTCTCATCAGCCCCAGCCCCCCTTCCCATTGTTGTTTCGGTACAAGGTACACCCATCACCCAAACCAGAACCTGATTATCCCAAGTCCAATTCCATTGCCCTAGGGGAGGGGGGAGAAGCTAGGGATATATGTAGTGTTGTGTTTGGATGGGGAGGGTAAGTGGCTCAATTCTCAACTAGTGTTGGCGCAGATTGTAGATAATAAGAATAATATATTTCTATTATCAACATTTCATTGTAAAAACCGCCATTTTCATCCCGCTCCTTTGGTTGATTCTTTGTTTATTATAAGTAACAAAACTTACTCTGAAGGTTTCGTTTAGAACACCTCGCGATCCACCAAGCGCAAGTTGTGATTTGTACCATCGGTTGCCTTGGTTACCAGTTACTTGTCGCAGACGGGTGTAGTTTCCTTGCACCTTCACGTACACGTTGAGTGTACCGATTTGAGAGCCAAACATGTAGTAGTAAAAGCTAACACAGGAAATATTGAAGAGAGGTGGACTAACAAGACGAGCCTTGCTTCCTCGTGTTGACCCTTCGGCTTGCATGTATCTGCCTGGCAACGTGGAATCAAAGTTTGAAAACCGCGTTAAACTAACTGTAGTACACGTTCACATAAATGCACTTTAAAGGCTTACACGAGGAAGGAAAGAGTTTCCTGTCACTCCGGTTCAACTCTGACTATCCCCCTTTTATTAGACTTAGGTGTATATTATGTGATGTAAAAGTTCTTCCAAAATTTCCCTCTTCCGTCCTTGACACCAGAGTGTATCATCTACCATGCAAGGTTAAAGTAGGCTAAGCAGTAAAGAATTTGAATTTTGTTAAGAGGTACTTACCAAGACTCGTTGTATGGTCTTTTCTAGGGCCTGATGTACTTGTTAATGACTTTACATTGACTCTTTTCCAGTCATCGTTCAAGTTCTGATAATTGCATAAACAGTCATCAAAAGTGCAGCTTCCGGAGCCTAGCAATAACAACAGGGTTTCAATAAATTTACACGCACAATATTCCATTTTAAAATTATCGTTGAACACCCATTGAATATTGCATGTGTTTCTTTTGTCGAAGTTATATATTATTTACTTTATTGCTGGCATTTTCTAAATTGCTTGAATTATTGAGGCTTTGGACATTGAGTAATGAGTGCTTTAGGAACTGGAAATGGGTCTTGTTACCAATGTACTTAAAAATGTTCTTCAACGAGACACACTACCTCGCACGAAATGTATTTAGCGAGTTGGGTTTTGTCTTTGAAGGAAAACCGGAGGATCACGGGATGGAATTTTGTATCCAATGATTGAAACATTGTTTTCATCAGATATATAAAAACAAGCAGCTTTTAAGTTAACTTTTATACCTTCAGTAATAACGTCTTTTGGTTTTGCAGTTGTCGGGCTAAAAGAACATTGGTCTGTCGTGATGCTGACATCATCAATACCAACACTTGCCCTATTTCTCACCCCAACTACTGCTTGGAAGTAGATCTAAAAACATACAGTTATAGTGTCAATAGCATTGCACAAATAAGTAATTTTCTTGATTGTTAACAAGATTTTATTTTTCAATTTCAACCTCTTCTGTTTGTCAGTTTGTAAGGTTTGTTAGTTTGTTAGTTTGACATCGGCGATCCCACCTCATCATCAGTGTCGTTGCATTTTAATAAATGCCTAGGCTATTTATAGTTATAATTACAATTAATGTGGTAGGTATTGTTATTCTTCTAAATACTTAAAGTCAAGTTCAAATGGGTGACCTGTCGGTTTAAGATAGGTTTTTCCAATTTATTGTGCATGGCTTCCTTTAGTTTTTAACTTGATACTCAGACGGTCCTGAGTCTATTATGGTGAAACAATCGCTAGAACAAGCCTTGCGGCATTCTGTTGAATCTTTTTCAGTTATTTTCTATCTTCAAGCCTTTTATAAACAACATCACGACAGTTGTCTTATTTCAATTTGCTATTTTCATTTTCATGTATGTTCCAAATAATTATCATGATTAAGAGGGAAGAAAAGGAAGAATAAACTGTCAAGTAGAACAAGGGGACGAGAGAGAAGATAAGGAAGAGGAAGAACATGGAAAAGAAAGGAAACAGTTAAAAAGGGCAGAAAGGGGCTTTTCATCGATGCAGAAGAGGGGGTCGATGTAGGTTGGGGGGGGGGGGGGGGGGAAGAAGTCACAGCCTGGTACCTTTCCTACCTGTACTGTTTGGCTGCCATATTTCTTGACCGGTATCGTGGCGACTTTCCAAGCATTAGCCTGGTTTCCAAACAGCGACCATACTTTAGTAGGAGCATTCTTCCCTGACTTGACAAGTACCTCAAGACCACCGATATCATTACCGTACATGAAATAGTAGAACTTAACGCATGAAACGTTTTTATAAACAGGACTGACAAGACGAGCAAGATTGGCGGCTTTCGCACTATCTTGCCTTGGCTTGGTGTACATGAAGAGTCCTAAATAAAACATAAATAGATGAAATTAGATAACAAACACACAAAAATCAGGGATGGCATAGACAGTCGGTCGATCGATCGCTTGGTCGACCTAAAGAATGCCAGCCAGCCAGCCAGCCAGTTAGCTTGCTAGACAGCCAATTTGTCAATCAGTTAGTCACGTAATCAGACAGTCAATCATGACAGTCAGTCGTTCAGTCAATCAGTAATCATTCAGTCAGTGAAAGAGTCATCAGTCAGTCAGTCGATCAGTCAGTCAGTTATTCAGGGCTACTCAGTCAGTCAGTCAGTCAGTCAGTCATCAGCCGGTGAATCAGTCAATCAGTCAGTCAGTCACGGTCAGTCAGTCGTTCGGTCACGTTCAGTTAGTCTATCAGTCAGTCGCGGTCAGTCAGTCAATCTGTCACGGTTAGTCGGTCAGTCCGTCAGTCAGTCATTCAGTCACGTTCAGCTGGTCTGTCAGTCAGTCGCGGTCAGTCAGTCAATCTGTCACGGTTAGTCGGTCAGTCAGCCAGTCAGTTAGTCATTCATTAGGCCACGGTCAGTCGGTCATCAGTCTGCCATTCAGTCAGTCAGTGTTGAAAATTCAGCGAATTACAAACCTTTTCCTGTCGTATGATCTCTCGTTGGCCCACGTACAACCACTTGATAAGCAACCTTTCTGATTCTATAAGGAATGTTCCCCCCTGATCACAAGAAATAATAGTAAATCATATTGCCTATTGCATACAGCACTATCTTTATTAGGCGTACATCCTTGTGACCTTGACGAAATATTGTTTAATATCGATAAATCTTCAATCGTTTTATTCCAAAACTTGGCGGAGCAAACTCAGAACAAATCTCAATCCGATGTCATTGCTGTTGTATTGGACACCAACATTGTGCGAGTATAATACCTTATCATAGTAAATTCGATATGTGATGTCTGATGTCTGATGTCGCTCTGGGGATGGGGATGGGGATGGGGATGGGGATGGGGATGGGGATTGGGATGGGGAATACTGGTATTCCCAGTATTTCCTTGGTCACTTTTTCGTGTCATGTTTGGTGTTTCACTTACTTGATTATGAGGGGGATAAAGATTGAAGTACGAAAGAAAAATACGGGAACTCGAGTAAAATTAATCAAAGCAGACACCGTTAAATAAATGGTGACCGAAGGAAATACAGGGTCCTATGCTCCTATAAAGAATGAAAGCTATATGCTCGTTTATAGAAACTAAATCGACATACAGTAATAATGAGGTATATACATTCTGCTTCTTATGATCCGATATCTCGTTACTGTTTCTCCAGCATTTTTCAGTCGTATCCAGTCGAAGTCATCTGTGCCAGATTGATCATTAACAAATCCGCAAAAGCCATTGTCAAATGAGCAGACACTTGATGTGCTACCTGAGAAAAATAGAAGTTTATAAATTAATGTGAACATTCATTCCAAACAACTGGCATTCTATCTTTCGTATGGATATGTGAACGTAAACTCTAGACTTCTTCTTAAAGGATATCCCTTGACAGAAACAAATGGGAAAGTAAAGGCAATCTGCTACACTGAGACTGCGCAAACTATATGAACAAGCAATAATCGGTTATACTGTAGTAATCTGCGAACAAAGGTGGTAAAGTTCTAAGTATTTTTAACTTGAAAAAGAAAAACGAACATAAAAAGGAACAAAACCTTTATTAATAGTATGAAAAATATTAGTCATCCATCGTGGAAATGAAATAGATGATATTATCCGTTTGTCTCGCAATTATTTTCAGATATTTCCACTGCTAACTGCTAATCTTTATCAAGCGATGTTACGTGTAGACTGGATGGTGCGCGCATGTTATCAACATGCTCAAACTCTGTAATAGGACTAATATTAGTGATCTTTTTTTTTTGTGATGAGGATCAATTATTACTTAAATTGATATTTGCACTAGGCCCCAGTCCCTACCTCAACCTTGGAAAGGATCATGACCTTGTAACTATTGAGTCGACCTGGATTTTTTTTTTATATGTTCGATCAGCATAATTTATGCAATCTGGATCCAAAAACCCAAGCGGTTCTTTCCTGGTTTGAAATTGAAATTTTTTACTGAAAACGCCGGAGCTTTTAACGAACAGCTTCGTTCACTTCTCAAGCCTTTTTTTCTGTTTATATGGTATTGGTCATGACTACTGTATGCCCAAAAGCGTTGTCTTGGCAGAAAAATGCGTGACAAATCCCTCACTTGTTTCTGCCAAGGGCTATAGCACGTTAAAGTATTTTTTTTTCTTTGCCTTTAATTTGTATTTGGTTATTAGTTTTTTTTAAATAGGTATTTTTAATTAAAGAACGCGAAAATAGTAATGGCAATAAATGGTACTGAATCATATTTATATCCATATTTAATAATGTAATTTATTAACCCTTTTCTGCTCTCCTCTTTTTTTCGATTCCTTTTTTTTATTAAAGTTTTTTTAAATGTTTTTTGATTGTTTTTTGATTGTTGATAATTAATTATAGAATGAATTTTGCGCACTCCTTCTACATTTTATACCAAACTTCCATCACTTACTCTCTTCTTAGCCCTGAGAAAACAGACGTCATTTCGCTCCTTGTCCCCACGCGAGAGTAACAAGATTTTTTTGCGGGAAGGGGGAGACAGGGGAGAGAATCAAGCGAAACGACTTCTCTTTTCTCAGACTACTCTCTTCTCCTTTTACATTACCTTTGACAAAGTAACAGCATACATCAAGCAATAGCAAACTTAGAGCCAGAATCCTCATGACATCAACCTGGGTGAAAATATCATGATTTGAGAATAGATCGATATAATCATCGTTGGAAATTAATAGAAGTAAAAAAGGAAGCGTTTGTTTTGATAGGAGTCTCTTTTTATGCATGTAATTGATGCCCTATTTACTTCTACGTGGATTAGATTTATCAGCATCTAAGCCACTTCTAGATTGTACGACCTCTAGGTTTGACTAGGTCAGGTAGAAAATTCCATCCACTGGTAAACAAACCTAAAAGTAACTGTTAACTTATTCGTGTCACTTAGATAATCGTTTTAACGTCAAAAAATTGAATCACACATATTTCCTAATGTGTATACAATGCATGTGGGTGAGACATCGAGACTTCATTTCCTCAGCTCGTAACTGTACTGGATTAATTACAGCCAAACATATTTTTAACAATTTTACGCTTTTAACCTTGTCTAGTCTACCGCGGTTTATTTGATACTAAAAAATTATGCTTCAAATGAATTTCTTTCGAAAGACAGAAACGAGTACGGCCTTTAAGAGCATATATCAACATGAAGAAGAAAGAGGGGAAAACTACCTTTAATGTGGCCTCAAACGAGTATTTTATACTTGTTTTTTTAGATAAACCATTGAAAGAGTAGACCTGTGAATACTTTAAGGAACCACGACTCGAAACGTTTTGGAAAGCAAAACTAGGCTAGCCTATTCTGAATCAATATAGAGTATTCCCTTTACCTTTGTCTTTGCTGACTTTTGAATACAGTGATGCGATCAGCGAACGCAGTATGTAATAGGGAAGGCGATAGATAGAAGCCATGTATATTATAAACCGCGGAGAACATTGGTAATTAGAGAAATTATGATAAACAATGCGGTATATTCATAGCAATACCGCAAAAGCAACTACGTATTGTGATTGGATGGTTTAGACGAAAAAAAAAAAAAATGATCGTAAACCATTTGTCTTATTTCTTACCTACCTTCATCGTTGCCGCAGTCGCAATGTGTTTTCAACCCAAAACTTGACTGATTTATAAATACCCCCTCTCTTCTGCTCACATACAATGCGACACGTTACCACCAACCTAGTGAGAGCATAATTTTCTACAATTTCGGAGGTTAAGTATTTATTCCGGAAATAGATTTACACATGTCCATCTCAGTGATAAGAAATTGATATTTAGTGCAGTTAGCAGACAGTTCTGGTATACTTAAAACATGGCATGCTTGCACGCAAGACAAGTAAAGGTCAGGCGCATCTTACATGACGTCAAGCGCCTAGCTAGATGAATAACTTTACCTGCGATCTTTTCTTTTTTTTTTTTTTTTTTCTTTCTTTCTTTCTTTCTCGTCGTCAGTAGTTAGCTTTGTTGTTTTTATTATTATCATTGTATATTTTAGTTGTGGGCCAAAAAATCGGAAACCAGCTTACTTATTATGCTGTATTTGATACCCACGTTAAATAAAGAGCGGAGTTACGGGAAGTCAAAGTGATCCAGATTTCTATATATTTTGCCGGGTTTGCCCCAATTCAAAATGGCCGCCGAAAACCGCGAATCGGTCTATTGTTATTCCAAAGCAGATTTATTTCCAGTTTTGAAGGCATGATCACACTGTGCCTCGACCGTAAACCAAACCGTGGACGGTAAACGTAGACAATTCATTGAAAGACCTCTGCTCTTTGGTAAAACAGAGACAGTACTATAGCACATGATCATATAATGTAATTTTGAAGGATACCAATGACCTAATTTAAAACTTTAAAGGTCTAACTTTATTTTAGAAAAAACCTACTAATGGTCTATCACCAATCGAGTCCTGTGATTGGCTGAGCTACTAGGGGTCTATTAGTGATATACCTCTAGTAGCGAAAAGCGCCGGTTTTGAAAACCAAAAAATATATATTTAAAGCAAAATCCAAAACTTTTTGCATCCTTTTATTGGACCGATTAGTAGGTTTTTACTAAGACAATTAGACCTCTCGCCCTCATGGCCTACCTGGTAGACCATTCGGACTTGAGGACTAATTGTTAAATATGCAATATATTTTTTTCTTTCGAATTCTTTACTCTCGGCTCATGATTCGAACCTAATCAATCCCATCAAAGAAGACCGCCTTATTATCCATTTTTTAATGCGTTCGGCTTAAGAGACAGCTATTACTAAAATATTATTTTTCCTTTCTTCGTGATCCTATAATTTTTTTCAAAACTTGTATGTGTTTAAAATTTACATACTTTCGAAAGAAAATCATGCATAAGTAATGACAAGAATCATACATCAACGAGATAGCAGAATATTCGAAATCTATGGGGAATACGGAACATCGTTGAACGACTCTTCAGGTAAAATTCAAACATTCTTTTTATACTTCTATTCTTAAAGGTCCGTTAACACTGGCGATTTTTTGTGGCGAATTTTGCTGCGATATCGGAGATTTTTTTAAATATAATGAATTTTGTATTATGCTTCTAAAGAGTCGTTTGTCCAGATAATCTTGATGTCCTAAATAAAACTTTACAAGTTCATTCTTTAACATTTTTTGACTATGACCAAAATCGCCGCTAAAATCGCCTTAAAATTCGCCAGTGTAAACGAAATACAGCGCGAGAAAACACTGATATGACTGCAATATGATGACCACGTAGTTAGAGAACAGCAAATCAGACAAATTTCATAACCTTGCATGAAAAATCAAAGAAATTCGCATATTGTCATTAAATACGTCCGATTCCGATTTTGCATTACTTTGTTTTTACAGATATATAAGGTGTTTCTCTACTGTTTTCAAACAACCGTACCGAACATTTTTGAGCGGCCGTTAAACTAACTTTCCTTAGATGGATTATTATGAAATTCACACACAACATTTTGCTTAGATCAAAGATTATAAACATTTAAAATTTAACCAAATTAAAGTTAAGTTAGAGGATATAAAAAAGAATATTTGAATTCAGCTAAACCTAAATTCTGAGCGATTATAAAGGTACCTAAAAAAAAAAATTCGAATTCTGTTGAACTATTGTGATAACACAAAATTTTTAAAAACTAGATGTCAATATTTTCTCCGATGTTGCGCGCGTAAATGTGTATTCATAAGTTCCGTGCTTTGTTTGGTTTATAAATTTTTAACAACCTTACTTAAGCACGACAAAACGTCCCATTAACTTATAATACAAAACTTTGAAAGTTATAGAATTTCTCCTTTGCGTTTTTGAGATTGATTTTTTTTTTTGGAAACCATAGTTTTTTGACTAACAAAAAGAAGCAAAACCAGCCTTTTATGTCTTTAAGTTATTTTTCACGGCCGAGCTAGAACAGACACTTTTGAATTATGAACTCATTATTAATCTGTAGCTTCATTCTAGAACGTTCTTTCAAAGCATTTCTTTTCAATGTGCAAGAAGCTATATTGTATTTTTAAGTTAATATAATGACAACGGCGGCCTATCAACTC
This sequence comes from Anthopleura xanthogrammica, assembly GCA_964019055.1. NCBI lineage: Eukaryota > Metazoa > Cnidaria > Anthozoa > Actiniaria > Actiniidae > Anthopleura > Anthopleura xanthogrammica. Next base: position 1,791,329 of record OZ025215.1, on the reverse strand, counting down.
TCATTTCAGAGATATAAGGTTCAAAATTTAAAAATGCAAAACAGATAACATCAACCAAGGTATCATATTTGACTCGGCTTTTCTTGTGTGTTTTACTACCAGTGACGTTCAAGTAAACTCACCAAAACTCTACTACACATTTTAAACCTTTATATCTCTGAAATGAAAAGTTCACATCCTGTAAAACTGTGCCATCGTATTATATTCTACATGTAGAAGTGATTTTCAAACTCAACTTCCAGAGTTGATAGACACTTTAGTTGGGTCGAAAAAAGGCTTTGATAACAAACGACAGAATAGTGTTAGGACTAACGTTGTCTTGATTACAAAACTTCCTTGTCAAAGAATTCCTCTTAACTAGGTTGTTTAAAAAAAGCGTGAAACCTTCAACTTGAATTTATAGTTAACTTTCAATCACTGAACTGAAAATATTGTAATTTCTTCTGCTTTGAGATTTTATTCGGGTTTTCCGATTTCCGGGCCTCCTTCACCGATGTAAATACCAACTTCTCGATTTTCATTCGATCACGAAACGATGGAAACTGCATGATATTTCTTAGCAACTGGCTATTTTGTGCGTTTTAGTTCCGATTATTTTAATAAAAAACCATTCGGGCTGAATTGTAATACATTTGTAAATTTCAGGCGTATAAAAATCCCCCGGTATTTTATAATATGAATTTCGATTTTTCTGAAAAGATGCGAGATTCTTGTCATTTGACGCTGCCATCCATGGCAACTCCGTCTTTAGCATTTTCAAACATTCGAGCGAAATCACGCCTTGACGTTGTCAGTTAAGTCAAAAAAGTTCTTATTAGAAATTGCTAGTGGTAGGCAATTTTTTGATAATACGTTTACTACTGGCGATTTTTCTTTTCGTTTTGTCGAGCATATTTTCTCATTCAACCATCCCCTGGAATTAATATCTAGACCCTATCAACTGAGTGTCTAAGGGCCACTCTGTAAAGATGCACTCCTTAAAGGGGCACTTGGATGAAAACGCCCCGTATTTTGAAAGTCCGAATAGTTCAAGTATTTAAGAATAATATGACTCAATCGTGATTATGAAAACCAGATTGGCAAAAAATTTAGCCTGGGAGCCCCTCGCAGTTGAGAAATTTTGGTTTAAAAACTAAAAGAACAATAGGGTTGAGTAAATGACGTCATTTACTCACAATTTAGATGCTTAAAAAAAATATATAATTTTTATCCGCCAATTTTTACTGTGAAGAAAATATGTTGCTTGGCTACTATTGGGGCCATATAGATAAGTTTAACCAAATTTCAAGGCATTTCCAATTTTCATCGATTTTCATCCAAGTGCCCCTTTAATCCCATTTATTTATTTTATTCTATTTATTCATATATTTTCAAATAAAATACTAGGAGTTTGTTCGTTATCCACTTCCCTTGATTTGAAGGTTTATCTACAGCTTCTATGGCCTTGTCCCTTAGAAAGACCTAACAGCTTAGATTCCTTAGCCGTATCCTGACTTAAATCAGGCCCAAAAGCAAACAAACAAACAAACAACAACAACAACCACAATAAAAAATCAAGTTGGTACTGAGTAATATATTAGTATTATAATAATACATAGTAAAAAAAAAACACTACCACATCAGCCATGCTGTAAAAACCCATCGTGTATAAATGAATATTATTATTATCATCATTATTATCATTATTATTATTATTATTATTATTATTATCATTATTATTACTATTATTATTATTATTACTATTATTATTATTATTACTATTATTATTATTATTATAGGATAGAGGATCTAGAACAATTAGGAGAACTACAAATATTCAAGAAACAGACTTTGATTTAGATAGATTTCGTGCTAAAATTTAGGTCCTGGAACTTTTTATATTAGTTTTTTTTCCCCCCATATATATAAGATTTTTATACATTTTCTATGATTTATGTTATAGTCTTAGGATATATCCTCATGATTTATATATTTCCTTTTAATATTACATGTAAAAAGATATTTTTTAGTATTAATCCCTTTTTTTAGATTCTATAAATCATTAGTATCTTTATTATTCTTCAAAATCACTGTTAATATTTTCGTGTCTTTTTTACTATTTTCATTATTATTATTATTATTATTATTGAACTACTAAAATATTTTATCAGCATGTACACGAGGGAACTCTTGTCCTTCAGCGTCCTCGTGATCCATTTCTACATATTTCACGCCTGTGAAAAGTACAAGTTTGTCAAAGAACAAGATGTAGAACTAAAAGACCACGTGATAACAACCATGACCACGCCCTATGTCGAAGTATGTTACGGAAAATGTGTATGGATAATGAATTGCTTCTCCATCAATGCTCGTGTTAACCGTTTTGGGATGATAGAATGTGATCTGAACAACTCCAGCAAGAAAGCGAGTCCGGAGAAGCTGGTAGCTACACAGGGATCCCAGTATCATCAGTTTGGAGTAAGAAAAGTATAACTTGGCTCTCAATAACATTTCAGAGAACTTAACTGCGATTCTCAATGTTCCGGAACACAAACATTTCAATGGTTTCTTGCGATTTTTTTTTTTTTTGCAATAAGAAAGCAACCAGTTGGTATCTTTTATATTTTTGAATGGCGGCTGTGAAAAACCAAATTCCAACTGGAAACTCGTAAAGATATATAAATGCAAGTTCCCAGATTATTGAGAATTGAGTAATCTTAATGAAAACTATAACAAAATAAGACAAGGCAAGACAACAAAAAAAACATAACACAGCACAAGGCACGAAAGGACTATGCAAGACACAATAAATCACAGCACTGCTTTGCACAGCACTCCACAGCGCAACATTGCACAACACAGGACAATACAAGACTGCACTGCACCGCTCTACTCTGCACAGCAATGCATAGCATTGCATTGCATAACTCTGCACTGCACCGCACAGCTCTTTAAAACACAGCATTGCACAGCACTAAATTGCACTGCACTGCACTGCACTGCACTGCACTGCACTGCACTGAACTGCACTATCCAACCCAGCCCAGCTCACCTTATTTTTCTATTTCTCTGTTTCTTGTAGAAAGTGAATGACTGCTTGACAAGTGACTGCAGACGAAAGGAAGGTAAATTTTATATATTATTGACGAAATTCATGTATAAATGTCTTGAATATATATGAAAATATATTTTTGTAATTAATTAATAAGATAAAATAAAATGAATAAGAATACAATCGTCTTGGGTGAATCAAAGATTAAGGCAATCACTTTCGATTATCAGGAGCAAGATGAAAATAATAGTCCTAAATAGAGAGCAGCTTTTCATCGATTTAAATGGTAGGTATCGGTAAATCTTCCAATCCTCCAGTCCAGTGATTTAAGGGATGATAACTAGCGGTAAGCTAGTGTGGACTGCGTCGGTGTTTCTAATGAAACAGTTGTGATAAAAAGGTAAATTTTACACAGTAAAAAATAAGAAAGATCACTTACTGGCGTTTCGGACGCTAGTCCTTCGTCGGAGTAAAAGAGGGATTTAAGGGTGTAGAGTCGCGCGCGTGTCCTGTAAGAGCAAATTGCCTATTGTCTAATCTTTCCTATGTTTAGCCCTGGGTGATGGATGGTATCGTCTCGGTAACTCTGCCCTGAAGATTTTTCTTGAAAACAAAACCTGGAGCAATGCAAGAGCCCACTGTCAGTCTCTGGGAGGTGATCTGGTGTCCATAGAAACAGATTATGCAAACAGATTCACTCATGATGTCTTGGCGAAAGAATTCAGCTTCAAGAAAAGAGAGTTGTATTTGGGTAAGACCTTTAGTTACCTTTTAGATCTAAAACTAAGTCTATTTAACTTTCAGAAAAAGGATACTTTTATGCCAAATTATTGTAAAGACGTCCGTGCAAAATTTGGGGTAACGAGTATATGGGTCCAAATCCCCTCCCCTCCAAATCCTCTCGTGCGTATGCTTAAAAGTATATTTCCGTTTCATAATTATTTTTTGGGAGCAGAAGACAACCTGAAGGCAAACATGGCTCATTTGTGGCTTCTCAATGGGACAAACTCCAGTGTTACGTAAGTAAGAACTATAAATCTTATCAAGTACTTTTTTTTTTAATTTGGGTAAGTTTAGGATGAGTAGGATATGTAAGATAAAGACAAAAATTTTGAATAAAAGTTTACTATAAGCTCTGGTATAATGCATAAACGTAACTGAGGATACCGGTTTGCAGAGTTCTGATTGTCTTGATGGACAGGTTTAGGAAGCCGAAACAATCTTCCTTCTTAAAACCGTCCTTGTTTTTACGAGGATAGCACTTAATAGCCAGGGTCTAACAAACCTGTGGCCCTCGTTCCATGATCGAATTGGAATTTAGAATCGAAGTTGATTTTTGTGGTGTGAGGAAAACCGGAAAACCCGGAGAAAAACCCTCGAGGCACAGGAGAGAACAAACTAGAAACTCTACTCACATGCGACACCGAGCCCAGCAGGACTCGAACGTTAACTCGGGTCGACTTCTCGAGAGGCGATGTCTCTCAACGCTACTCTCACCGTGCTGCTTTCAGTCCAGTGTAGACTCGTAATCAGTTGTTGCATGATCTCGGTGTTTAATACGCATCACCAGCTTGTCATAGGCATGTGGCAAATCTATACCCTCTTCTATGTTGTTCAGTTTTTGCCAAGATTTTCTACTGAATTTCGATGGCTTCTCTTATTTTTCTTGGATGCCATTGCTGCTAAAATAAATTTAGAAGAACAAAGTTAGACACGGCTGTATGAATATTGCGCATCACTCGGCAATCGTGGCTAGAAGGATATACATTTTATTTCTTTTTTGTCCTAGTAAAGCACTTCATAATAAGGCCCATTTCAAACGTCGATCTTCTCATGAGCCAAACCAAATGACATCAAAGAAGACCGCCTTATTATCCATGGTTTTCAATAGGTGCGGCTCATGGGAAGATCGAAGTTTGAACTGGACTTAATTTAATCTGCACGTACAAAACAATAATGTGTTTTTCATGGTAACAAACATAGCCGACGCCTAAAAGATTTTCTATACAAAGGTTGAGTTGCTTTGTTGCCTATGCAAAATCAAATGCCCACAGAATACAAATTTAAAACTAATTAAAATTTGAGGAAAGCTGCCCACAGTAGGCCTTTGCATGATGGCTTCATTTCACGTATACCGCAACTACTAACAAAATGTTTCGCGAATTTCTTTCTTTTTCAAATTTGTATTTCCTCATGAGAATAGTAAAACAATTGGTGCTAATTAACTGAACAACAAAAAGTGTGCGAGGAATTCTGGTAGTGGTAATAAATGACGCCATAATGCAAAAGGCCTAAAAAAGCCTGGCTACCGTGCGCGCTTATTAGGAAGACAAAGAGGCGCTTCCATAAAACATAACATGTAAATATTTAAGATATAACACAGGTGTAAAAAAGCTGTGTTATTTTATTTTTTTAATTTTATCTCTGTTCTTTAATAGCTGGGTTTCACTTGACGTCATTTCCTGTCTCGTGCGGAATTTTCCTCAGCTGAATCACAAGTTTTCAATAGAATTCTTTCTGGTTGACAGCACATGGTGGTCAGTGTTTGACCACCATTTGGAGCAGATAATGAGATTCAAGGACTTTTATCAGCTGATTGAAACCCAGCTATATGAACATTCTAGGAGACGTGTAGCTATCAGAGAAAAAGAGAAACAAATAGCTATTAGCGGGTTTTAGATTAATGTTTTTTCTAGAGAACCACAAATTGCAAAATATCACGTGACCTAGGTCCGACGGTCAGGTTAGTTGTCTGCGGTTCACGTTTTTAAGGTGGGAACATCTTCTAGTGGTAAGTTAAATACGGCAAGGTTGTACTCTTCTCAAATAACAATATTTTAGAACTCAACATTAAAAAGGAAGCATTTATATATTTTTTATTTCAAGTGAAGACATTAAAACAAATGAAAAAAAGAGCATAGTGGATTCCAACAGGTGTATTGTGACTGAGCAGAAAGCCTTGAATTTAGTGCATACTGACACGGATTTTAATAGTATGGATTCTATGTTAGGGTTTATACGACAAATATATGAAATACTTCTTCTGTGTACTTCTCATGACGCTTTTGCCGTGTTCTCCCTATCCTCGCGCGCTTTATACTTCACAGACGACACGCACATACGTTTTGTATTTCCTTAGTACAGAGACGTTCTTTACATTGCATAATCCTAAATAGTCAAAAACATTCTATTCAGCCTTTTAGGGGATCCTGGTGCTGCACGATACGACACCATTGACGGAGAAAAAGCTCTCTACCTTTCTGGATACAACAGTTATGCTAGACTACCTGCAGTGGCATTCAATCCCGCTGGATTCACGTTTATGATATGGGTGAAACCTGATAATCAGAGTGCAAAGGTCGATGTTATCTACAGTGACTGGATTCCTTTGAGAACTTTCATGCTGGAAGTTGTTAGAGGCATAAATGGGTTGAGATACAGAATGATGAGAAATGTATCTGGTACCGTATTCCTTCGAAGCAATCCTAGGTTTGTATTCTCCTTTGTTATTGAATATAATTAATGACTATGTGTTGATCCTCAATTTGTTGTCAGCTGTTTATGGTGTTAGGTTTTGATGCTGATATTGCTTTTTGTTTGTTTGTTCGTTTTTTTTTGTTTGTTTTTTTTTTTGTTTTTTTGTTTTTTCTTTTTTTCATTCAATAATTATTAAAAAAAACAATTATTTATTTTACTTTAGACAATATTATATGAGCCAAAATGCATTTCGGTCTTGGAATGCACTATTCACTAATAAGCAGTATTCAGTATTCAACGTTTTTTTTTTTTTAATTAGATGTATACATATATACATAAACTGCAATCAGACTCATTTTTTTAATAACTTTTTTCCCCGAAATACAGCTCATTTCAGCTAAACCAGTGGTTCCATGTTGCTGTTAATTGGAACATCTCGCAGCGTTCATTACGGATGTTTCTCAATGGGATTGAAATGGCCGAGGAAAGTGTTGATAAATATACGACAATCAGGAAAGCATCCAATGATTACTTTCTTCTCGGTCTAGAAAATGATCAGGTGCAAAGTATAGGTAGCACATTTCATGGACACCTGAAGCATTTGATAATTTTCAACAGGTCTTTGTCAGTTGAAGAAATACAGACAGCTATGTGTGAGTATTGAATACATATTTAAAATCGCAGTCTTGATAACAGTATATGTAGATTTTCACAATCGTAGTGATACTCTGTACTTACTATAGCAGTGGCAGTGGCAGTGGCAGTGGCAGTGGCAGTGGCAGTGGTTTTTTTTTGTTTTTGTTTGTTTGTTTGTTTGTTTGTTTGTTTTAGCACATTTTAAAATGGGGAGGGAGGTAGATTCTGTTTTACGGTTAACGGGTAAAATTTTGGCTTTTTTAACGGCTAACGGCTAAATTTTCGTTACGTTTACAAAAATCTGAATAATCATATTTCCATTGTTTTAAAAGTTAAAAATTAATTTTCATCGTTTTAAAAGAGTTAATGATTAATTTACATCGTTAAAAAACACATTCTAAGCATTCTGTCTTAATCTACAGATTGGTCAGACGAAGGACCTTGGATTGGTCTTCACGCTCAAGAAAATGTTAACGCCTTCATTTGGCCTGGCGGGAAGGAGGTCAAGTTTCGGGCCATGCCATCTTACTCTCCTCAGCCCTTACTTTCTCGTCGTAAATGTGTTGCGATTGGAGACAAAGGAAAATGGTTTGATAATCATTGCCATGAAAAGAAAACATTTATTTGCGAAAAGAACATAGTTTGACATCGAAGAGAACGTGATTTCTCGGTATTCTGGCGTCTTTTTTTGTTGCGAAATTATGACTAGATTTTTTGTTAGCCGAAAACATTAAACTTTCTAGTGAACAAAAAAATGCACATGCACAAATAAACGTTTTCAGAATGCATAAGCTAGAATAACGCTGTGAATCTTTTGAGCAAAACTCGACCCCTGTCCCTTGTAATTCTTACTGCGCATTCTCTAGAAAAAGATCCTGAGAAACCGGCCATTGTAGGATTCAGAAATAAAGACCTTGGCCAGCTACCGACCACTTAGCCACACCTTACCGTTAAACCTATTATTTTCAAAGAACATTAATGACTTTGGTTTGGTTTGATTTGGTAAAGTTAGTGAGATGGTCATACTGCATCTTTGAATCAGGCTTTCTGCCATATATTTTCAGTTAAAGGAAAATTTTAATGTGCTATTCTTGTCATCTAAAACGGTACTTTTTCCTTACTAGACCTTCTTAGCAAACTGATATCATGCAGACTTTTTTTATTATAAAAAAAATCTCATAGCACTGTATAAGCAGTGGTAATCAGAGCACCACTAACAACCCAGCAACTCTGAGCTATCATGAAGTCAAAGATGCAGCAGTATATCATCATAACATAATTTGTCAGTTTTTACAGCGCGACGCTCCTTACCGTGGCCACCCTGCCAAAGTTTCGTACAAGTACGATAAATCACTTCTTGCAAAGAATTTCCACATGAAAAAGACTGCCTACGAAAGTATTAATTGTTAGCAAGCCAAAAGAGCAAAACTGGTTTTAGAAATAGAGATTTTTAAGCATTTTCATCAAGTTCTTGCTCCGAAGTTCAAATATTTGCGGTAACAACAAAGCAAGTTCATATGCAAATTTACAGATTCTCGCTTTCTGATTGGCTAACTTGTAAAAAAGTTTGTTGGGTGGCTACGGTAAGGCGCGTCGCGCTGTAAAACTACATTGACATAACCTGTTACATAGAAATTACCTTCATTATATGAGCTAACGGATTCTCAATAGAAACACTGGATGTTAAACTGAGATATTATGGGTAATCAGCTGATTTTCTTCTTTAACTATACCAGTTTTTCACTATTCAAATTATCTGTAAGAATAAAAAAAATCATCCCTCATCATTAAAATAAAGAATAGTACAGAACGTCGGCTGGTCATCAGTACAAGTTCTATTAAAATGTCATTCTAATATCTGGAAATAGAATAAACTATAGTAGGTGTCCAAACAAGTTACAAGTCTATGTAGATCTACATATTATTATTTTCTATTTACAGCGCGACGCGTAAAAGTATGACCACATTTAATGTATTCGCATACTTCAATGCACGGGATTTTTGCTGCTAAACGAGCTTTACGTATACACGCCTTACAGTGTTTGCTAAAACAAGACAGCTTCGCATCAACAGCCCGTGATAGAAGTATGCGAATACATTAAATGTGGTCATCCTTTTTCGAGTCGCGCTGTAACACAGTTAAACTTGATTCTCTCACAACTAGTAAAAAGTTCTTATTTTAAGGTCCCCAGATAAGAGATCATAAGTTTCTTAGAGTATAATCTCTTATCTGGGGGATAAAATGAGAATTTTTTACTAGTTTTGAGAAAATCTAGGAGATAGAAGCAAGTTTTAGAGTGTAAACGAAAGACATAATTATTATACAAGTAAAGAATCGCTTACCATTCGACTTGAAGCTCGAAACACTTTCTCCAAGGCATCTAGAAGCACTCCACTGATACTCCAGCAAGTTTAAATGTTTAAAAGAGACATAAATAAGAGAAACGAAAGAGCATACAAGAGAATCAACGACAATTGTTGACCGTTTGAAAATGGCCGGCTTCCTATTAGACGCGATGGATGATGGGTATTGAGGGCTCGCAAAGAGTCATGGGACTCGTTTCCAGTTCCCTTCCAATAGAAATTTGAGGGGATTGAAATATATTCTTTTTTTTTTTAAATCACACTGCTCTCGATCCTTAAAATGTTGTAACTATACATAGCGAGCATAGGCATACAAGTGTCATGTTTAAGTAGATGCTAATTATTTCATTGATAGATGTAAGTTCCTTCATCTAGTTCCATAGACTCCTTCACATCAACATGGGATGTATAGGTTTTCAAATCTATAGATTAATAAACCAAAATACATAAAATAAAAAAATAAATAAAAACATTTAGCTTGTAAAATCATAAAGGATCAAACTTGATGCTGTCAAAATCTTAGAAATCTTGAAACTCGTACTATATCGTAATTAGTCATGCATAATGCAGGCGTCATGCAATAGGCAATGTGCATCAAAGCTCACAAAGCACTTTGGGAAAGTGAGTCCTGCAAAAATAGAACAGGGAAATCAAAGGAATTATAAGAAAAAAATTACTCTGTTATTTTCGTCTGTTGAAATACTTACATTTCCATAAAAAAATGTCGAAGGAAAAATTATCAGATGAATATTTAGAGGAGCCAAAAAAGCGTAGGGACTCACTTTCCCATCACGCTTTGTGCTAGGATTTCGAGCTCATGCACATTGGCTTTTGTTATGAAATTTTTTACCTATAAAAGAGTACTTGGGATCGTCTTCGAAACCTAAGTTAATTAAAGTTGTCAAACAATGAAAAGCTTTGGAATTGTTGTCACGAATGTTTTTCGAGGAAACAGTGTATTATTCTGTCTCAGTCATTGTTATTAATAAGATATGGGAACGCAACTCCGACCGGAGCCTTCTCCGGCCCGAAGTAGCGGAGGGCAAAATGGTCTGCCCCTGCACCCCGGCTGAACTCTGGGCGGGAGGGTGGGCGCGATGTCCACTTCGGTCTTCGACTGATTGACCAAGTAATACGTGCAAAGGCGTCGTTTTAATTTATACCCACCCCGAACCAATCAGAGTCGCTTATTTTCCCGCCAGAGACCATTTCCTCGTGGGAATGTGTTATAAATAACGTTCCTTCGACATAATATACATATTCAATGACTTTGCATAGTGTATTATTCTGTCTCAGTCATTGTTATTAATAAGATATGGGAACGCAACTCCTCTCTTCGTTCTCTCACCCTTAGGACGCAAAGACATGACTAATGCTCAATGAACACAATTCTTATTTATTTATACATCACTTGAATTATATAGCCTAGTCACTTTAGTTCTTCCCAATCCTTATACATCAAAATCCCTAAATCATACCGGCCTAGCTAAGGAAATGCCCTTGCAAAACCCTTTAACTGGTCCATGCATCTATATTCTAAACCCACACTACTGTCCAAGTCAGCCAGTTTGGCTGCCGGTCCGGCAAGATTAACCACTTGTCCTAACTTTATATAATGCAATGCTGCCTTACTACTTTTCCAGCCCACATGGTCCTTAATTTGATCTAGGCTTACACCAACTAATGCCATTGAAATGGCTGCGCCGCTCCTAAAGCCATGCAGGGTAAAACGTTCATTAGAAAGAGAACCCTTTATAGCTGTCACATAAGTGTTTAACCTAGCCTGTGCTGCCGGTGGTTCAAGCGCTCGCGTGGTTATCAAACCCTCCTTCGATACCGCACGAAACAAATACCCCGTCGAAACATCCACTGACAAAGCTCTACAAATGTTGAAATATAAATCTAAACCGCGAACTGGGCATACAATACTGTTTGAGCCCCTCTTAAGTGCATGTAGCATGATTTGGCCATACTTTAGCAGGCGGAGATTCTGAGTTATATCGGGTTCCTTTAAATAAACCTGAGAAGTGTTGACGGAAATCAAGCACATTTACTCCCTCTCTCAACCATGACATTATCATATCTCGTTTTGGATGCTGCTGCAAAATAGTCTCCCAACCCGAAAGGTCAATATGGAGTCCTCCCGCCACAAATTTCTCGGGATCACGAAGGCACAACGTAGACAGCTCAGGAACGTTACCCTTAGACAGTATATCCTCTACGGGCGAGAAGGTAGTACCTCCCCCCTGGACAGGGATCCCATCCCTAGACACCCATGACATATTCCCAGTTTGAGGTTTCTTTATCAATGATAACTTATCGTCAAAGCGGTACGCAACACAAGCAGCCCAGATGAGAGGCGAGCCTATGCGAGTTACTCTCCCTAATCCAGGACGAAAAAAGGTATCACCCCGAAGATAAAACAAATAAAATAACAACTGAAAAAAGCTAATTGAATAACATTCAAACAATTGAGCCAGAAGCAAACCATTCATTTATTTCAATTTTTACAAATCCGATGAAATAAGACGATCTATCGGCGAGGGCCCTGTCCCCTTGCTTGCCCTCTTCCTTGCTCCCCTCTCATGCGAGCATAACAGTTCCTCTGGTAATGGCCAAAACCATTGCAATAATAGCATTGAGCTTGATCATAAGGCTTCATCCTTGTCATTCCCCGCGATGAGTCACGACCCCTTTTTGTCCGAGTCGCCTTGTCAACCTGTGACAACCTCTTGAAGACCTCCTCTTGGTCTTTATTCCCAAGCAAACCCGCTATAGAATCCTTGAACTGTTCGTCAGGGACGGTCATTTTCTCTCTCAACGCCTGAAGCACCGCGTTATAATAGCCCGCTCTTGGATGTTTGCTCTCCTTTGCCACCATTTTGAGGTTAAGTACCAAATCAAAGACTGCATCTTTGGACATTGGGGTACCCTTTGAATTGACCATCTGAAAGATCCTTGACAGCACACCATCCACGGTGTCTTGGCGTCCTTTTTCAAGGAGGTCAAGTCTACGCCTGAGAGCCACTAAGACCGGATCCTATACACCATAGGAAAACTGTATTAAAACCATGCCACATGACTATAAATACTATCACAAATTATCTTCCCTATATATATGTTCTATTCAAACTCATCCAACAGTCTCAGAGTAAACACTAGTCCTTTGAAAACGGTATAAGACACTTTTTCATATATTAGATAACCTCTAATTACAATCACACTCCCACACTAAACGACCATGGTCAGACTCAGCTGGATTTTTACACTCCAGACAATTCATTTTGTGTCGAGCTAACCGACACGCTCACAGACTCTTCCCTTGCACTTTAAAATGAAATAAGCATTGCGCTTAAATTATATAAATTATAGTCACGTTGACGGCATTGTTGCTTACACTTTATAACAAATAAAGTAAACCTCGTCTTATATTCACGTTATGCTAAGCATTTGACTTTACACTCCCTAAATTGCAGTCACGTTCACGGACTGTTTAACACTTCCAAAACAAACATGGTAAGCATTTACGTTACATTCCATAACCTGTAGTCATGTTCAAGTATTCTTCAATTTACATTTAAACAAACACGGCAAGCATTAAACTTTATGTTCCATAAACTGGGTGCAGTCACGTTTCTCTTATACATTGACACATTCGGGAACTCTTGAAAATCATTTATATTGTAAAACAACTGAAACACCGTAAGCATTTGCTTTGCATCAATCTCATAAACGTTTGTCACGCTCACGGACTCTTTCAATTATACTTTCCAACAACAAAAAAAAACATACCATAAACTACAGTCACGCTCACGGACTCCTTTATTTGAACTTTAAACAAGCACCATAATCATTTCGCTTTACACACCAAAAACTACAGTCACGCTCACGGACTCCTTTATTTGAACTTTATAAACAAGCACCATAATCATTTCGCTTTACAAACCATAAACTACAGTCACGCTCACGGACTACTTCATTCATACTTTCAAACAAGCACCATAATTATTTCGCTTTACATACCATAAACTACAGTCACGCTCACGGACTCCTTTATTTGAACTTTATAAACAAGCACCATAATCATTTCGCTTTACAAACCATAAACTACAGTCACGCTCACGGACTACTTCATTTATACTTTCAAACAAGCACCATAATTATTTCGCTTTACATACCATAAACTACAGTCACGCTCACGGACTCCTTTATTTGAACTTTATAAACAAGCACCATAATCATTTCGCTTTAGTACTTTAAAACAAACCCGTAAGCATTTTACTTAAACTACAGTCACGTTAACGGACTACTTCATTTATACTTTCCAACAAACACCATAATCCTTTCGCTTTACAAACCATAAACTATAGTCACGCTCACGGACTACTACTTCATTGATACTTTCAAACAAACACCATAATCATTTCGCTTTCAGAACAAACCATAAACTACAGTCACGTTCACGGACTCCTTTATTTGTACTTTAAAACAACCCGTAAGCATTTTACTTTAAATTCCATAAAACTGCAGTCACGTTCACGGACTCCTTTATTTGTACTTTAAAACAACCCGTAAGCATTTTACTTTCAATTCCATAAAACTGCAGTCACGTTCACGGACTCTTCCCTTTAGACTTTCAAACAAACAAAACACAACCGCGAAAAACAATTATCCTAAACTACGCATCAAATGAAAGATCAATTCGTCTAAACTTACTTCAGGTCGAGCCTCAGCATGCTCGTTGACAGGCCCGGGATTAGGAGGAGCATCTGCTTCAACCTCAGGAGGAATCACTGCAGGATTTTGAGCTTTAACTGGAGGATTCGCATTAACTAGAGCTTCAACAGCGCCAGGATCCGGCAAAGGAACTTGGTTATCACCCATCTCAAAACGTTCAGCCGGGGTGCAGACCGGGGGGTGCAGAAAACAACACTCGAGCGATGTCCACTTCGGTCTTCGACTGATTGACCAAGTAATACATGCAAAGGCGTCGTTTTAATTTATACCCACCCCGAACCAATCAGAGTCGCTTATTTTCCCGCCAGAGACCATTTCCTCGTGGGAATGTGTTATAAATAACATTCCTTCAACATAATATACATATTCAATGACTTTGCATAGTAAACTTATAACTATTAATTTGCCAATTTTTTTTCACTGGCAAAGTAAAATTACTCCAGAAAAATATTTGTAAATAGGGATAACTTTTTCATTTCGAAACTTTGGTTGATAGGCGTGTGGATCTTTGCTGACGTCATTGTTTACATTTTGCTTCAATAGCATAGGAATTTCACTTTTTAGTCAAATTTACACCAAATTCTTTCTGAACATCGAAAGAGCATGATAAAATTAGCTTATTTTTAAAATTTGAGTTTGACACATGAAATAGATTTTGCGTGAAGCGGTTTTTAAAAAAGTCTCTAAATTTTACAGAGAATGTATGCAAGTAAGCAAAGCGTGCGAGAACCCTGTGGTGGTACACGCCGTATGTTATACGTACGTATCGACAAGGTGAAGGCGCAATCAAGCCATGAAAATACAACTCCATGGGTCACCATTTTTTCTCAAGTATGATGCTCTGCTCGCGCGGGCTTTCGCCCACGCGGGAGCTCCGCCATTACTAATAACAAAAAAAATGCAGTAAAACGCAGTTGAAGAAAAAATAAAATGAGTAACAATGCAGTCACGATAATTATCGAAACACTGCAAAACAGATGACAAAGCTCTCTTTCCTTATATAAAGAGTCCTGGATACTAAAAACGCGTTCGACTTTAAAATCACTGCTGGTCAGTACAGCTGAGATGGGATCGAAACATGTAGAACGCATGCTGTCATGACATCAAACGTATGATTATAACACAAAGGCTGGAACAAAATTATATCATAAAAGAACCAATTACATTCTTTCATGTTATTCTATTTCTTCTACGTTGTTGGAGGACATTTTTTAATGATTGATTTTTTGATACATTCATAAGTTGTAGTATCATTCTCACTTTTGTTGAGTGAGATTTGAACAAAAAATTATCCCCGTCCCCCTAAAAGGAATCCTGTAGAGATATCTACATATTTAAGTTAAAACATCAAACGTAACTTGACTTTGTTTATTTTATCATACATCGGGGTGCCCATAAGTGATGAAGCTAAATAAGTGAAATATTTTTGTCGAATTTGTAAGACGGTAGAGTTATGTGAATGACTGGAGTGTTCAATAAGAAAGTTATTTTACTGCATGCATTCTACATATACATTCTACATTGACGATAGGCCAACGGCAACCGAATTGGGAATGTCCCTTTTACAAAATATATACCGTCCTTTGTCTTAACTGAAGATGCATAATGCGACTCATCACAGGTACAGAAATATCCCATCAGGATATGGGACGTACGTTAATGACTGAGATTTTGTGAATTAGTTCCACAAGGATCATAGCTAGGCCAGGTGGAGCTCGTCTTAACATTATTTATAGCGGTCCATTGTCTTAACATAAAAAGTGCATACTGTGACTCATCGCAAGTACAATACTCCACCAGGATATCGAACATTGGTGAGATGATTTTGTGAATTAGTGCCACAAGGATCATAGGTAGCCGGGTCAGGTGGTGCTCGTCTTAAAATTATTTATAGCGGTCCATTGTCTGAAAAAGTGCATACTGTGACTCATCGCAAGTACAATACTCCACCAGGATATCGAACGTTGGTGAGATGATTTTGCGAATTAGTGCCACAAGGATCATGCGTTGGCCAGTTGACTGTCAATTTACCAACCAGAACCAGGTAGTATCCCGTTGTGTACAAGACTGGATATGCTGAGAAAGTTTGAAAACTCATTGGCACAACACTGGTACAAATTGGCGTCATTACCTTAACAATCCTACAGGTCAGACTTCCTGACACCCAGTTGACAAAACTTCCGGTCCCCTCTACACAGGCTACCCAGTTACTGATATTAGGCTTGAAAAGAAACTCATTCCCAATCTTCTTCCACAGAGAAAAATCCATGGCCGAGTGAGAAGACTCACTGAGCGGAATTGTCGTTGACTGAGGCACCCAACCACTAGGGGACCAACTGACAGGCCAGTTTGGTATTGGAGTGACTGCGTTTGACCCTGCTCCAAAGTTACTGTATTGAGTAAATGTGTAACTGTATACAAGGGTCCACCCTCCTCCATCGGTGGTCATGTCACAGAACACTTGAAATGGCGCAGAGGATGGCTCATTGAACTTCATCCAGTAAACACCTGACTTTGCCTGGTTGTCAAGGTTCTTGAACCATTTGCACGACATTATTGGGTTGAGAGGCGATGATCCTAGTGCATCTCTAATCTCCATGTACATTATATTGTGTTCATTGGATTTCTCGTGTTGGTGTGTGTTTTTGGTAGAGTGCTTCAGTTCACATGTCTTGTCTGCCTGGTTCATAATGATGCTTGCACAGTGAATGTTATTCTCGCACTTTCTGTAACATTGAAAGATAGTGTCCGTCTTGGATGATCCTAGAGTGGATCCGTGCAAATGCTCGTTTTGGGTTTCCATTTCTGTCCACAGAGAAGCGTAGGTGACTTTGTGTTTGAGGAGGAACACTATGCACAGGAACAAGATAACTCCCTTCATCTTCGTACAATTTGAACCTAATTAACAAGATATTACATCAGCAAGAGAGAGTGGCTATTTTGCGATTATGATAATGATGTTTATGATAATAATGATAGTAATGATGCTGCTAAAAATAATTATGATACATGATCATCACGATGCTGATAAATAAATAACAACAACTATAAGAATGACAAAAAAATATTTAATGATAATATCTTTATTATTAAGGAGATGTCTTTTTGAGAATTCAAATCAAAAAAGACAATTGCAACAGTGGACGAATTGCTACTTCAGTAGATTAGCCACTGCTAAATCCTATTTAGTTATTTTTTATTTTATTTAGGTAAAGACCATTAACCTTATTCGGCCTTTGGATGGGGGGGGGGGGGGTGCGATTCTGTGGTGATGCCAAGTTTAAAGATTCAGCACTAACGCTAGTGTACGAAGCACTAGCAAGTCTGGACGACAGAGGGTAACACGAACTTTCTCGGCCCTCACTCGGCCTTTAAAGTTAGTAATTTTAACGGAGGAAGTGATCACCAGATTACGGCCTCATATTTGAAAGGTCATTAATAGTGATTTCTAAAAAAAGAGTTCGTATTCTACAGATCCAGTCGTGTTTTCAGAGAACAGAACATAGCTAAGCCTGGTCTTTTTTTTAAATAAATATATGGTAACATAGTTAGTCCCCAAAAATCTACAAATCTTAGGCCAATGAGGATCATGGGAAACATTTCATATCGAACCACTGAAAAGCCTTTGATACAAAGTGCAGTTCGAGGATGCTCACAGGAGAGGACATTTTAACTGCAAGTGCCTGAATTGCCTCCCGCCCGCTTACCTCATGATTTTCACGCTTATAATACTCGAAAAAAAGATCTTCTTAGCGTACCTCTCGCGAAAAATGCTAAATACCAAAGTTATTTTCGCTATCATGGGGCAAAAGTAGGGAATACGTTACTCAGTAAACAAAGAAAGGAAAATTCCCTGCTAAAATTTAAGACAAACTGAATTTATTTGGTTCGTAATACTGACCAGCTGATCTGAAATAATGACGTAGAAAGGACGTCACTGTAAAACTGAGGTGTCATGAAGCCTGCGAAAATCGACTTACAAAAAATTGTATCTGAGATAAATCTAGATTTTCAGGAGAGGTTATTGATATTTTGTATAAAATTAGTATGATATGAGTTTGTACGGTTAGGAACA
Organism: Anthopleura xanthogrammica; assembly: GCA_964019055.1. Taxonomy (NCBI): domain Eukaryota; kingdom Metazoa; phylum Cnidaria; class Anthozoa; order Actiniaria; family Actiniidae; genus Anthopleura; species Anthopleura xanthogrammica. The sequence goes on along the minus strand of OZ025215.1, from coordinate 1,773,009 downwards.
AAAACATTTAACACTGTTGTGGTTTTTTTGTTATTTCATTAATGTTGAATGTACATCGAAGTTTCTCTCGGAAATATTTACCTTGGATTTTGCAAAAAAATTAAAGAAAGATCCCGTACAACTCCCTATGTGTTGCCAGTTTGGTTTTGAGAGTTATAATGTCCATCGATATCCTTGTTATTTTAGCAAAGTTTGCACGTATACATGCATTTCAGTTAGTTTGTTTTGTCTATTTCTTTAAAGGGGCACTTGGACGAAAATCGATGAAAATTGGAAATGATCGTGTCCTGTATCTCTCTATATTAAAAGTTTCAACAGTAAACGAAAGCACATAGAAAACTGCATGTCTTGATTCATGATTTGAAATACATGGATTGGTACACTGTTTTTAGTAATCGAAATAAATGAGAACATTACGGCGGGTTCATGAGATATTAGATGATTTAATTCTCAAAGGAAAAGAAACGAATTTACGTGGGAGACTCCAGGAAAGCGGCATCATTTGCTCGTTTTCCGCATCGTTAAGAATGTATTTTCGGAGGGAAAACTTGATCTGCATTTCGAATTTTTTTTCCATTTCTTTAAATATACAGGTCTTCATTTAAACCAGCCTCAGCTGAATTGGACCACCTCTTTAAATATGCAAATAAATAAAATAATATAAGAATGAACGTTTGTTAATCGTTGGATTGTTTTGGAATTGGGTTCGGCAATACTCCCGTTTCGAGTTCTCTTTTACGCTGTGTTAGCCTCAAAACCGTGTAATATATTCTTTTATTCAGTAACAGCCCGTGGAAATTCAAGAGATCTGTGTGTAAAGAAGACAATAAAAATACTTTGAAATTTCACTAGTTTTATCTAAATTTCTGCATAATTTACGCACAATTGAGCGTAAAAGAGAACTTGAAACTGGAGTATTGAACGTAATCGAATTCTCTCAATTTTTTTTCCACTCGAACACGAGCGAATGTAATCAAACTGATTGAATGCCTTATAAGTTCCGCTTGTTTAAACATTATGAGCTCAAATTAAATCCGAACACTGGTTTCACTAGTGTAGTCATTATTATCTTGTAAATTATGTACAACGTTTCCTGTGCTAAGATCAAATTAGTGCGATCTTTAATAAGTCGCAGCCAGGTGTCCGGAGCACGCACGAACCGTCCAATCACAGCGCGCTTCGATGCTTAGACAAGCGGCCCTTGCTCCAAGTCTCTTCCCAATACAAAAACACGCGTTTCAAAGAATTTAGAGAAAAAAAGTTAAAGTATACAAGTTGTTTAAAAAATTAAAGTAAATCTTTGCGATCCATCTCCTCAAATTCTGTGAGATATATGACTTTTAAGACTCGGGCGAGGGCCGCTCGAATTACAACAACAATCCTTTTGGCGCTTAGTTTTTCGTACAGCTGGAAAGTGCGACAACTTACATGGTTATCAGATGGCTGGAATCTTTCAATATTAGGACTCCAGTTCTTATCAATATGTTTTATGAACGAATAAAAAACAAAATCAAACTAATGAGATTGATTGGTTCGATTCATCTCGATTAAGTTGGTATTCGAATTCTCTCAAATATTTCTGTTGCAATTGGATTCTGTTCTATTGACGAACCAATCGTGGAACGATGGAACTATTACTGTTCGATCAAGCTCGATTGGTTTTTCGTTCGGTTTTATTCGATAAAGGCTCAGATACACGGTGCAAAATTTCTTGCAACATTTCTGCATGCAACATTATGATTACAGTAATATTTCAGCAGCCAAAACAGGGAAAATCTCGATTTTCCTATTAATTTATGAGGATAATACCATTGACATAATAAAATAAAACAAAACAAAAATAAAACAAAATAAAACAGGCATTTAAATTTTTATATTTTAGTGATGTTCAAGGGATGCAATGTTGCACCCAATGCTGCAGCCCGAGTGAACTGATCAAAATATGTCCATTCCTTCAATATATAGTTATCAAGTTGTTGCAACATCTTAAATTTAATTTATCTACCAATAACCCTTGCCTGTGTTGGCTTTGGATTTTATTGACATACCAATCACGGGCGCCAGAGTCGCTTCCACTTTTGGATTAAAACTAACGCTTTATTTTGTTTTCAACGGTCTAATGAAATCTGCTTTGCTACGGCAGACCTTTAGTAGTGAATAAACATCTAGCTGCGATTTCAATCTCGTGATGTTTGGCCGATAATATACATATTAAAGAACCGATCGTGTGTCACTACCGATTAATTCCGTTGAAAACAAAATACGCCCGTGTAACAATGAATGTTATTAGTTACCTTCTCTGCTTCGACGGTTTTTCCTCCGGATTCTCTGGGTTTCTTCGCTCAAAAATATTCATGGAATGAGGGGCGAAGGTTGGTTAGTTACTGCCACTGCTTATAAGTGCCACCGGTATGTTCTCGGAAAAAAAAAACACAAACACAATTATAGACTTAATCTACGTAGTTAGCCTGATCTAGCCACCGTGATCTAGCTCAGTTGGTGGCCCCGTGTCCTGTGGCGGGTATTATTAAAGTTGTCAGGTTTATTAAGGAATCTTTCTCCTAAGTTGTTAAGGCCGAAAAAAGCATTGTTTAATTACCAGCTTAAAAACATGATTTGAAGATTTCCTTCATTAATAATTCAGAATTGTGACTGGCGCAGTAATATATACATTAAATTTGGTTCTTAATTATTTTTTTGGTCCTGTCAATGTTATGATTCCAGATGTGTATTATCTAGCGAAATTTTAAGTTAAGAGCGGTTGTCTTAAATTATCAGCCATCGACGTGCAAAATAAAGACTTTTAATTATTTAACGGTTTAAGAACCCTTTTCATGCAGTTTTTCAGATTTTTATCTGCATATATTTGTTGTCGCAACATTGTTCATGTAACAATGATAGATTTTACAATATCGTTTATAGTTTGCCCCATAGTTTGAGTAAAAAATTCAACAAAATTCGACAAAATGTAAAAATCTCCAAATAATCCACAATTTATTAAGTTATGCAAAATTACCATTTCTGGATGTTTAGTGCATATATATAGTATGTCTTGTTTCTAAAATACTAATTTTACTCCTTACTACAGTAATAAACCAGTGCTAGACGATCGTTATAGTGACAGGTGGTTTTGGTCCTTTGAACCAGAATGCCGCTGTACGGCTTAGATAATAATATTTTGTAAACATTTTTTGTACTGGAATAACTCATTCAGACCTTTATTTTTACCAAGTTTGAAAAAAAATGGATTTCATGCATTTTGCACCTCGGTGGTCGATATTTAGACACCCGCTCTTACCGGTAATTTCGCAATTTGGCGAAAAAATTACATTCTAAGTTATGTTTCGTATACTTTTATGTTGAGTAATCAATAATTTAAATTGAAAGAATAATCAGTGAATCGAATCATCCAAAACAAGTATTTATTAAATCAAATGTAAATCGCACTTAAAATTTAAGATGAAATTCTAGTCATCAAATAGTTATACCTAAATCAGAAACTCAAAGACATTTGAACTCTTTTTTACCAAGGTCCGCAAGGCTGTCAAGATAACCAATTATATAATTTTTCTTGTTACTGGGTTGCCATGGTGGCAAACCAGTCTTAAAACAGATGAAGGCCGTTTTTCGGGCGTCAGGTAGAACATAATGTCTATTGTGTCGTCACACGTCATGATTGGTCGAGAACTTGTAACCATAGCAATAGTCTGTCCAATGAAGTTGTGTTATGTATTTGTGTACAAATATGATCGACAATTTAATAGAATTATACGTCACAGCATTAACATATTGGAAGTATAAACATTGATATCTCCAAGATGCATCACTCAAATCATATAAAAATATTTTACCATTCAACTATTCACTTCATGTAGAATCGATACTGAAAATATTGAGTTAGGGTTTATAGGCACTTAAATTTTGAACGCAGGAAAGAGGATTTGTATCTGAGGTTCGAATATGCTATTTCTTTTAAATCAGTTATAGTCTTACTTATCGATGAAAAAGTCAATAAATGAATAAAAATTCGCGATCCCCTAGCATTTTGGCAGTGCCAATAGAACAACCTCCGTCATCATGCAAAAGGCCTGTTAGGAGCTCAGGAAACGTAAGAATGATATTAAGAGCGACTGTCCACTAATACCGAGCCAAATCGAGAATCAGCTGCAAATTAAAAAAAATGATTTTCTTTATATTTGTCTCAGAGATAGGTATTAGTGAGTGAGTAAGTAAGCCTGGTGGGTTTGAAAAAAGAAGATTTTTAACGTGGAAAAAAGGGAACATTTCGTTGGTCATCACAGAGAAACAGGTAGCAATTGAAGGTACAAATAAGGATGCTTAACGAAAAGCTGAAAGAATTTCTTGGTTAACCCCCGTTGTTCTCGATTACTTTCGTACATTTTTTTTTTTTTTCATTTTTACTCATTTATCTTATGTGATTACTATTATTTATTAACTTTTATTATTTATTTTAATATTGTTGTTAAACACGTTCACTCTCGAAAAGGTTTCCCTCACAAAAACTCTACTGATCTATCTAGAGAATAAAGTTGAGCAAAATTTGCTCTAAATTAGTTGACATCCACCTTAAAATGTCCCCTCGTGATCATCCTCGAGCTACAGTTCGTATCAAAGGTTTTTCAGTAGCTGGATATGAAATGTTTCCCATGATCGTTACTGGTCTAAGCTTTGTAGATTTTTCAGTGGGGACTAGCTTTATTGGCATGAATATATAACGGTGGAATTGAATACATGCACCCGTAACAATTGTTCGCCGAAAACGAAGTGAATATCGGTAAAACGGGTAGAAATTTACTTGATAATATAGTGAACTCTTTTTCCAATATTATGAATGTATTTTTGAATTAATTTTATTGCGAAAACCATATGAAACAACAAGTAAACGAACATTTTCAAAGCTCCATAAGTTTAGCTTTTTTGGCAAAATCTATGAAAACAAATGACTTTCTTCTACCATAAATAATTTATTACGCCTTCATGAATATTTCTAAAAGTTATATCTTATGGCTTTCCTTTTGTTTCTGCAAAATATTTTCTGGATTTTTCGCAATTTTACTATGAAAAGAACTGGTAAATTGAGAATTTATAATTATCCCGAGTTTTGGAGGTAAATATAGTGGAATATTCCGAGAGAACAATGAGAACACGCCATCTATTTAGGTTCTGGCTGCGTTGGTATATACTAATCTCCATTAGTGGATAAGTTGCAAATTGACTATATTTTCTATTTAAATTATCTGTTGAATCATTAGCTGAAATAAATACTGCTATGAAAAACCGATATCATATTAACATATTAGTTGCAAGATGAATACACAGAACGGAAGAAATAAGAAGATAAAAAAACGAAAAAAACTAGAAAACTCAAAAACTTTGCACCATTTCATATAAGGAAACAGTTAGTTGAATCTCTTATTTTGTCTAAATTAGATTTTAATGATTCAGTGGCCTATCCTGTGCCTGACTATCTTGTTAAGCGACTACAGCGCGTGCAGCTGGCTGCTGCGGGCTTCGTAATTAAGCATTTTGCAGATATATCTGATATTTTACGGCTTGGTTGGCTTCCTATTGTAGAGCGTAGAGAATTCCATTTATGTAAGTTAGTATATAAGGCATTGCATTGTAGTTATTGGCCATCATATCTTAAGTTAGAACAACACGTTCCAGGACGCACTCTCCGCTCATCTAATGAGCTTAAGCTTAAGGTACCACTGGTATCAGGTACTTTTCAAGATAGCGCATCCAGTATATTTAATAATCTTCCTAAAACCGTAAGACACTGTACAAACTCAAATGAACAATATAACTTTGCTAAGAAATTCTTTTTTGCCCAAGCACGCAATAGATTTTCATAGTTTCTGCGCCGCTTACGCTAGATCATTTATTATTACTAGTTTTCCTTAGATATTCATAGTTTCTGCGACGGTTACGCTAGATCATTTATTATTACTAGTTTTCCCTTAGAGTTTTTAACATTACCGTGACTTTAGTCCGGGTTTGGGCGTCGGGTTTCGCATGTGCCGAATCTAATGCAAATGAGCAAAATCAACTGTTTGAGTTCGTTTGCGTTGGGTTCGGCGCATGTGGGATTCGGCGTCTAGACCGGACCATAGTCTCGTTCGTTTTTTTTTTATTTATTTATTTATTTTATTATATATATATATGTTTTTCTATTCTTATGTGTTCGTCTTTGTCCTTAGATAGTTATTTAGCATTGTAAGAGCCAAATTGCGTTTGGATTTTGCTAATAAACCGTTCAGTTATTATTATATTATTATTATTATTATTATTATTATTATTATTATTATTATTATATTATTATTATTATTAAAAAATATTTTAGGACTCGCACAAAGTTGGTGAAATTTGTCAATTCATCTCAAGTGTAGAAACAGCCTTGCATCACAAATAGCATTTTTTGTCCATTTTAGATTTATACCTTTCCTTATTATATGAAATAGAGTGTGATATTGAGTGATATCAAAATGATAAAATTGATATCCCCACTCTCACCAGTGCCCAGTGGGGATACGACTGCGCGAACGAGTGAAAGATAATATCAGCACTCGAAGATAAAATTCGTATCTCCGCGCGACCATGTAATATCCTATATGTATTCGTAAGCTCCTGGTGCTACATGACACTCCACGATAAACTCTCTAACTGCTTTTTAGAAGGAATTAACAAAATCGGCTTCAAAATTCAAAGAATTTAAATTAAAGATTTTGCATTATGAAGTTACTCAAAATTATAATAAAACTTCATTTTTGAATTATTAATAGTTGAACACAAATAAGAATGGACTACTTCGACGATGATGAAAAACCAATTTTATAACCAGCCATTGAAATGTCTGAGTTCGCAGAATGTTGAGAATCGCAGTAAGATATCGATACACATATTTAAGCCCTGATTCAGCAGTACTTTGAGCATTGATTCTAGTGAATTCTTGTTGAATGGTAACTACAAGACTTATTTCCATATAACTTTTTGAGGATTTCCTTGAATGACTTAATCAGAATTAATCTCGCCTATCTTTAGCATTAACTCTTCTGTGGATAAAAGAGCTGACCTTGGTGCAAGATATGCCAAAATTCTCATATTATTATTAACATGTTCAGTTTCCAATTAACCAACGTCTCAATTGAGCTTCAAGTTACAAACAAATTGAAAATACATAGAAAAATAATTTTATAATAATTTCTCTTACAAAATATACAAAATATACAAAATATCTTCAATAGTTTTGAAGTGATAGAATCTTAAAAACAGCAGAATTTACTAAGAATATATGATGGTTGGGTGGAAAGAGTTGTACCAGGCGGCCTGAAGTAAACTGTTCTTCAGTAGAACATTTTGGAAAAGAAAAACAATTAATTTGTAATGAAGGAAAATGTAACAATGACGTAAATGAAGATCGTCCCCTTCGACAGCTGGTAGAATCATTGTTATTCTGTGTGTGAAATGTCACGTATTGTATAAAGGTGGGTATTTCACCGTTTGAAGTGTTTTCTATTGACCTGTTAGTTTTGCTTCAACGAGTTGAAAACCAAGGAATGGTTAAATAAAGTCTCAACTGTAATATCACTGAGCTATTTCTCGATTCTTCTCGTTAAATTAGAATGTAAACACATGTAACGACATTCTCTATCAATTAGAATGCTAAGACATCTAAGAATAGAAAAAATCAAATTAAAACTTAGCATAATAACACTGTAGGTGACGTTACTCATGATGAGTTTCTTCAGTTTCAACATCTTTGTCGCTCGCAAGCAGGTCCATCTTGGTGTGCAGTTAAAAAGAAAAAAAAAAGATTTTTAACGTGGAAAAAAGGGAACATTTCGTTGGCCATCACAGAGAAACAGGTAGCAATTGACTTCCAAAATAGTGTAAGGCACTGTGATTAACTGATATAAGCATTGATCGATGCGGTTTACAAATAACGATGCTTAACGAATAGCTGAAAGAAATTCTTGGTTAACCCCAGTTGTTCTCGATTACTGTGTCTTTCGTACATTTTTTTCAATTTTTACTTATTTGTTTTATGTTATTATTTTTATTTATTTATTTATTTTCATCATTGGTTTTATTATTGTTGTTAAACACGCTCACCCTTGATAAGGCTTCCCTCACAGCACTTCAGTTACTGATCTATCTAGAAGCTAAATACATATTTCGTAGAAAGATTATTTTTCTTTTCTGGATTGCATTTAGAAATTTAGTGCAGTCACCTATCCTGATTTTTACAACAGGTTTAAGAGCAACTGCAGAATTTTGTTTCTCATACCAAGTTTTCTGGGAGTTTCAATTTGTTCCCAAGAATAGCCCAATTTCGATATCCTGTTTGTAATAAGTGATGACGCACAAAGCAATTCGAGGCAAGACTTCGGGGAAACAAACCAATATATTAGGAATACTCTGTTATTTCCCTGTTGTGTGTCATTACTGAACCAGAATATCAAAAGTAAACTACTCAGAAACTCAATTTTGTACCCAAAATTGAAAAAATTTTTAGTTTTAAATAAATGTTGTGAAAATTTTCAAAATCCTTACATTTACCTTACAACGAAACTCAATATTCTATTCTCTTTCACTACGCTCAGCCGAATAGAAAATATTTCATTTTTAATACTACAAAACACGCAATTAGGAGGAGAGCCGTCCAGCAATTGTGAATATTGATGCCAATCAAGGAGTATATATTAACTACTAACAAGTCCCAGGGGAGACAACATACCAACGGGCATGCAAACCGTATGAAAACCATTTCAAGTTGTAATTAATTAAAACAAACGATGCAAAGACACCTGTTTATAATTGCCCTAAGCTATTTCATGATGACGACACGGCTTCTTTACGTGGGCACGAATAATAAAAATTTGGCCTAAGTATTTATTGATCATGATTACCTTTAACATCAACATTATCTTATGATCATTAAAATAATTGCAAAACGGATACTCTCTCCTACTGATACAATATGTTTTTAATTAGGTTCAAATTGTGCGAAGATGAAGGGAGTTCTCTTGTTCCTGTGCATAGTGTTCCTCCTAAAACACAAAGTCGTCTACGCTTCCTTGTGGACAGAGATACAAACCCAAAACGGTCATTTGCACGGATCCACTCTAGGAACACCCAAGGTGGACACTATTTTACAATGTTATGAGAAGTGTGAGGATAACATCCACTGTGCAAGCATCAACATGAACCAGGCAGACAATACATGTGAACTGAAGCACTCTACCAAAAACACACACCAACACAAGAAATCGGATGAACAAAATATAATGTACATGGAGATTAGAGATGCGCTAGGATCATCGCCTCTCAACCCAATACTGTCTTGTAAATGGTTCAAAAGTGTTGACAACCAGGTAAAGTCTGGAGTCTACTGGATGAAGTTCAATGAGCCATCCTCTGCGCCATTCCAAGTGTTCTGTGACATGACCACCGATGGAGGAGGGTGGACCCTCGTCTACAGCTACACATTTACTCAGTACAGTAACTTTAGAGCAGGGTCTAACGCAGTCACTCCAATACCAAACTGGCCTGTCAGTTGGTCCCCTAGTGGTTGGGTGCCTCAGTCAACGACAACCCCGCTCAGTGAGTCTTCCTTCTCGGCCATGGATTTTTCTCTGTGGAAGAAGATTGGAAATGAGTTTCTTTTCAAGCCTAATATCAGTAACTGGGTAGCCTGTGTAGAGGGGACCGGAAGTTTTGTCAAGTGGGTGTCAGGAAGTCTGACCTGTAGGATTGTCAAGGTAATGACGCCAACTTGTACCAACGTTGTGCCAATGAGTTTTCAAACTCACTCAGAATTTCCAGTCTTGTACACAAGTGGTGCAATGGGATACTACCTGGTTCTGGTTGGTAAATTGACAGTCAACTGGCCAACGCATGATCCTTGTGGCACTAATTCGAAAAATCATCTCACCAATGTTCCATATCCTGGTGGAGTATTGTACCTGCGTTGAGTCGCAGTATGCACCTTTTCAGTTACGACAATGGACCGCTATAAGTAATGTTAAGACAAACTCCACCTGGCCTACCCATGATCCTTGTGGCAGTAATTCACAAAATCATCTCATCAACGTTCGATATCCTGGTGGAGTATTGTACCTGCGTTGAGTCGCAGTATGCACTTTTTCAGTTAAGACAATGAACCGCTATAAGTAATGTTAAGACGAACTCCACCTGGCCTACCCATGATCCTTGTGGCAGTAATTCACAAAATCATCTCATCAACGTTCCATATCCTGGTGGAGTATTGTACCTGCGTTGAGTAGCATTATGCATCTTCAGTTAAAACAAAGGACGTTATTTCGTAAAAGGGAAATCCCCGTTCTCGTTGAACTTATAGTCGGCAGATTTCTAAGATGGTTCACACTATTGTCATAATCGTAATCAGAAGCAGCTATTGGTATTGTTATGATCAATCATATAAACTGATATAAACTCATTATACTGTCAAAACGTGAAAACGGTTTCAATTGATAGAAGTACAAAAGGTATAGATATGTCATACATATATATATCAAAGTGCAGCATTTTTGTGTTTCAGTGTATATACACCGAATCCCTAAAACTTTGACACATTCGGAATATATATACATATATATGAAGGATATCGATTTCAGTCATTCAGTCAATCCCTAAAACTTTGACATGCTTGCGATATATATACATATATATGAAGGATATCGATTTCAGTCATTCAGTCAATCCTAAAACTTTGACACATTCGGAATATATATACATATATATGAAGGATATCGATTTCAGTCATTCAGTCAATCCCTAAAACTTTGACATGCTTGCGATATATATACATATATGTTTGAGTGCAATTTTTAGTTGAAAAATAAACAGTAAACAAGGAGCAAATCAACTGCAAACATGTTAAAAAGCCTCATTAGGTATTCTAGAACAACTTGGTAACAAATGTTTGTTGAAAAATGACTGAAATCGCTATCCTTCATGTACATGTATATATATCGCAAAAGTGTCAACGTTTTAGGCATCCGGCGTATATATTTTGTTGTTTCAATAATCTCACATATTCACACTTTTGAAAGTTTTACAACCGTAAAACTACTAGCTATCAGGCGAAAAGTCGGTTGTATCGAATGCTGTATCTTAAACAATAGACTTAACTGGCCGGAGCCGAAAGTGACGAGTATTTGACAAGTGTAAAAAAAAGGGGTGACGTAATTCATTTGTCTGTGTGTTGTCCACGGTCCCTACTTTTCCTCTCCCTTCGTGACGCTCCGAACTTGGCATGCCCACTCCCGCGCGTCTAAGACCGGGAAAAAAACCGACTCGACTAAGTTATAGGACAGAAAAGCAAGGAAGCCGCCGAGTATGCTCAACATGAAAAACGATCGTTTCAGCTAAAACAAACTTGTTGCACAGCATTAAAAAAATTTTTTGGTATGTGAACGGAGCTTGTTGCAGGCGTTACTCATGGTTACGTCATGGACTCGAGCTAGGTTCCAAAAATCTTCTCTTAAGGAGCCTAAAGTAAAACTTGGCCATGAACGATTATCATTTGTTGGATGAAGTAAGGCTCGCTGATGAAGTCACTTTTGGCGCATGCTACAATAATCCTTGTTCAGGTCTCGCATTTTGATTTCCTTGATGAAATGAAATTTGTATTAAGGACGTTAAGGCGCTAGTACCATGGCGCTACTACCACCTGTAGTGTGTCACTTTGCTCCATAATGTCAATAAATAAAATAAATAGTTTTATTTGAGGCGAACGCTTCTTTTTCCACATAACGTGTATAGACCCTTCCGGAAAATAGTCGCTTTTAATTTACACATTTTCAAAATTTAATGCCTCAAGAGAAATAAATCATGCAATGGAAAGAAGATAATATTAATAAGGATCCTAAGAAAAATCTGGGACCAAAAAGTGATTATTAGTTTAAAAAAAGTTAGTGCAGTGTTAAGTGTAAATGACACCAAAGCGAGGCTAGTCAGTATTGATCTGATCAAAATCTGATACTGAAATATCTGTAAATTCATTCCATAATAACTTAAAGCCAAAACGGCTCAAGCGTACCCCCCTAGAATCCATTAGTGAATTATAGTACACTCGACAAAATTACTCGATTCTGATTGGCCTAGAGGAGTACAATTAGAGCGTTAATTGGTACTCCGCGGGAGTACCAATTAGGTCGCTATGGAAACAGGCCAAAAAAGGCAAATTTCCCCAGTGAAATTCCCAAAAAAATCAGTGTTTTATAGATTAAAATGGAAAAATTTCAGAAAACTGTTCAATACACACATAGGAAGGCCTCAAATTATGATAACTAGACAAATTCAAGACCTAATAAATCATGTTTTGTAGCAGAAACTCGTTTTTTCTTTCTAGTTTTCGCCAAACAATTTGAGTTGGAGTTTTGAATGTTCTCGTTTTACTACCTGTTGTCTTCTGTGGTCTTCTCGAAAAATAAATTCAACACCACAACTACAATAATTGTACAATATGTAGAAAAGAGCTAACAATAGTTTTAAAGCAAATTTCTTTCCGTTTAGCGAAAAAACACAGCGAGTAGAGGCTCGTTTTTTGTTTTGAAAACAGTTAAGGTCAAATCTTACCGGCAAACTGTCGAGTAGTTGTAGAGAGACGAATTCAGCTATTTATCACAAGTTAATTGATCCTAAGTTGTCAATCCAGTCTTGAAATAATAAAATCTTCAGATAATTCACCATTCAAAGAAAATAGCAGCGAAATTCTTCAAGCTACAGGAGGGAATAATATCCAAAGCACATGGTCTGGCGACTGGCGACTCGTTCACGGCAAGCTGTACTTCAAAACTTTTAACTTGAACGACATATTTGTCGCTTTTATCCCTTTTGATGTTGTCCAGCTAACTTGTTTTCAAAGAAAGTATTTTTGAAATTGTGTTTTTGCAGTTATTAGCAAATGCTAAGAGGAAAAAAACTTATATTAGCGAACTGTAAACTCTCAACTTTCGCTTAGTTTTCACACAGTACGTTTTCAAAGAAAAGTCGCTTCTTGATTCGCTGTTTAGCTGTCAGTACTGTCATTCAATAGTTGTAAACATGCATTAAAATGGCTTTTTACTTGAGATGTAAAATTATTTTCTAGTATTTTGTAGTTCAAATCATACATAAAATACTAATCTAAAAAGGTTTTACAGCAACGTTAACACTTTCTATGCTGTTCTTGACTTAGCGTTCTTGGAGAAGGGTCGGTTATAGCAAAGGCAATGAAGATGAATGAATGCCTTCGCTTCGCATGTTTTATAAAATTTTGTCGAGTGAACTATAAATAAAAAATCGCACGACCTTCTCGTACAATTTGGAATTAATAGGCACTCGTAATGTTTTGAAAGTTCTTTAATTGCACTCGCCTAAAGGCTCGTGCAATTACAAGAACTTTCAAAACATTACTCGTACCTATTAATTTCCAAATTGTACTCGAGGTCGTGCGATTTCCTATACTAATTATTCGAATATTGAGTTCATTATTCACTCTGACTCAAAACTTGAAAATGAATTATCTACTCGAGTTTTTATTTGACTCTTGCCATGCCAAGGTAGAAAAACTCCCCAGAATAGCCATCAATTAGAATTTAGCTGTGAAATGAATGTGGAGTTTGGAGTCTTCGAATTTTCTTATGAAAACTCGGAGTGAATAATCAACTCAATATTCGAATAATGAAATCATTAATGGAGCCTGAAAAGAAAAAGAAAAATCCACGGTTTTGAAACGTACTTTCCGTCAGTGCCACTAACTTTTGGGTGCTCTTTCAGGTAAGAGTGATCAGGTAACGTTTGATTAAAGAAGTGTAGATAGAAAAGTGAAAATAAAATCGCCATTTTTAGACTCGGTGTATTACGTAACGACTTCTCTCTGCGGGAATTCCTTTTCTAAAAGAAGTAAGGAAACATTTTTTGAACATTACATTTGCATGTGCCATTAGTTTGTCAACTTTCTTGTCTTATTATTCCGAATACTTGCGGGCATCGCTACTGAATCAGTTCTAGTTAAAATTCATACGATATCCATTGCAATTCTGTTAAATATATCTTGAAAATAACGAGTAATTATTACTTTTTAATTCTGAAATGACTTAGACAAAAACCATGATTCTTTTCACTTGATAAACAACATGAAACTAAAATAGTATCATCGGGCAAAATAAGTGTACGATGTCAATTCTCGCATGATAAGACGTGAAAGAAACTACATGTGAACTTTTTGGGGATATTTTTCATCTGTCAAACATTAATCTACATGGAATTTTTCGACATTTGAAATTTAAAATTCAATTACTTTCTAGCAAAGTAAAAAAAGAATCAGACAACTGAGTATGAAACATTTTGAGCTACTTAAAAAAGAAAGTATCGTTATTGAACCTAGAACTAGATAGTTTTATTAGTTTCAAAATAAAAGTTGTTGCAAGGGAAAATTCAAATATGTTTGCTATTTGTGAAGCTTTTTGTTATTTTTACTTAAGTTGGCGAGTTTCAGCTGTCGCAATGAGTTGGGATTCAACTCTGGCTGTTTTTATTTTCTCCATAATAAACTTTAATTGCAAGTCAATGACGGCATTTTCTATGTAATTACTATTGAATAGAATCAGAGTATGTAAAGGTTACCGAACAGTTTGTAATTTGGTTGACGGCAGCGTGCTGCTCGATTTCCCTGTGGCGACTGTAATTTCTCGATAGTGGGTAGCAACGAAAACAGTGTAGTAAATTATGATCTCTTGAAATTGCACGACTAGAAATATCCAAGATTAAATATTCATAATTTGAAGAAATGATATAACCCGAAATTTCGAAAGGCTGAAACAAACTGCGTACAGGCCTAGGCGAGTCACTTCGCAACTAAAGCACAGGCGTATCAGGTTAGTACCATGCATTTGCAAATAATTTGTTTTCTGACTTCCCCTTTTAATTATTTTAACTTGTGTGTGTGGGGTTTAAAATAAAATTATTTTCTTGCTATTATTTTTGTTTATTTTGACTTCACTCGTGTCAACGTTCTTCATTCCACAAGAAATGGGAGCGGATTTGCTCATATTCAAAGTAATTTGAAGAGAGCATTTTTTCTTTAATTTTGCTTTACACATGATATATAAAGTATCAAGTAAATTCATTTTCATATTATTCAGTAAGATGCAAACTGGCTAATGTTTGTCGTATTTTATTCATCTTCAGCCAAAATGATCGCAAAAACTTTATCCGTACTTATCCTGTTCCTCCTGAAGCACAAAGTCACCTACGCTACGATGTGGCCGATACAAAGTTATTCAGAACTCGACGTGTACTTGCAAGGATTCAATCTTGAATCGTCCAAGGCGGAGACAATCTTTGTATGTTACAGAAAGTGTGAGGAGAACATACGTTGTACAAGCATCAACCTGAACCTGACGGACATGACATGTGAACTGAAGTACTCCACCAAGACCAGACACCCAGAGAAGACTGTTAGTCAATCAAACACCATCTACATGGAGATACGAGAGCATAACGAGCCAGGATCGGGGCCTGATAATCCTATTACATCCTGTAAAACCCTGAATCAGAGTAACAGCGAGGCAAAGTCAGGTGTTTACTGGATGAAGTTCAATGAGCCATCTTCTTTGCCATTTCAAGTGTTCTGTGACATGACCACCGATGGAGGAGGCTGGACCCTTGTCTACAGCTATACATTTACTAACTATGAATCCTTTGGACAAAGGAATGCAGTCACTCCAATACCAACGTGGCCAGCAGATTTGTCTGTCGGAACATTTGCCCCACAGTCGAAAACCACCCCAATTAATGAGTCATCTCATTCAGCCATGGATTTCGCGCTATGGAAGAAGATTGGGAGAGAATTTCTTTACACATCAAACATCACCAACTGGTATGCTTGCGAAGAGAAGTTAGGAAGCCTTGTTTACTGGAAGGTAGGATCTTTGAACTGCAGACAGGTGAAAAATATAATCCCACCGCCATCCCTAGACTGTACGCTAAGAGCTCCAAGGTCAATAGTTGTCAATAGTTGTGGAGGAATCAGACTGCAATATAGTAGTAGTGCCAACCTGATCGTTCTCGATGGTCGTGTAGATGGTTGTGTTCCCGTTCACCATTCCTGTGGATCGGGTACCACACAAAGTAATCACTTGAGAAATGTAATTAATCCTGGTGGTAAGCTGTACATTCGTTGAGGATTCCAATAAGTACCACAAGGAATTTAGACTTCCCAAATAGGAGATTTAAGCAATTACAAGCTTCATCAAATCATTTAGCATCAGGATCTTCTTCGATAATCGGGAACATACTGTCAGGGCGACATGCTTGCATGCTTGGAATTTAGACTTCCCAAATAGGAGATTTAAGCAAGCTTCATCAAATCATTTAGCATCAGGATCTTCTTCGA
This sequence comes from Anthopleura xanthogrammica, assembly GCA_964019055.1. Classification (NCBI taxonomy): domain Eukaryota; kingdom Metazoa; phylum Cnidaria; class Anthozoa; order Actiniaria; family Actiniidae; genus Anthopleura; species Anthopleura xanthogrammica. Next base: position 1,756,583 of record OZ025215.1, on the reverse strand, counting down.
TAATCGGGAACATACTGTCAGGGCGACATGCTTGCATGCTTGGAATTTAGACTTCCCACATAGGACATTTAAGCAAGCTTCATCAAATCATATACATGTAGCATATCTTCTTCGATAATCGGAAACATACTGTCAGGGCGACATGCTTGCGAATTTACTGAAGATTAAAGGCATGGTATTAAATAATGACTTGTGCAATTGCAAAGCAAGGACAAGACCAAGAGGAGAAAGAGGAGGAAAACGATAGATTGTACAAGAGCAAAAACCTCCTTCAATAAGACAAAGATAAAGATGAAAAAGAACTGAGAAGACGACGACGAGCCAAACCTAATCAAATGCATTTGCAACCATCATAATTAACTGTCATTCTCGAAATAACTTGTTGCACCTTATTGAGCTAAACTTTTAAAAACTATATACACTTTAATCTTTTTATTTCGTTTTCTTTTTCGCCTAATCGTAAAACAAATAACTTGTTTCATTGCGTATCAAGGTTGTAGTATTGAAAATCACAAAGCTACATTAGTGAGAGTGTTATAGAAATTTTTTTATCCATTTGTTAGAAGAAAGGTATGAATTTTTCTTTAATTACATTGTAATTAATAATTCAAATCTTCAATAATTAGTTGCCGAAAGTTCGCTGCGGGTGTAGAAAATTCAATAAAGTTAATAAAGAGTAGAATAAATGGAGGGGGAGAGAATAGTTATCTTCACGATGGCAGAAAACGACTCACCGAGAAGTATCTCAATCAATCAGTGACAAGATGTGTTGCTAAATACGCCTTCTCCAAAAAGAGATCCAATGAAATAATTCGTCATGTAAAACAATGATAGCCCTTTTTTCCATAGCACGCGAGTAGAATAGGTTAAGATGAATTTGCCATGGAAACACTTTCACTGATGTCAATCATGAAAAACAATAGTTTTGTTTAGTTACCAATAATCTCAGTTCAAAATACTACTTCTATAATTAGTTTAGATGAATTTGCCATGGAAACACTTTCACTGATGTCAATCATGAAAAACAATAGTTTTGTTTAGTTACCAATAATCTCAGTTCAAAATACTACTTCTATAATTAGTTTAGATGAATTTGCCATGGAAACACTTTCACTGATGTCAATCATGAAAAACAATAGTTTTGTTTAGTTACCAATAATCTCAGTTCAAAATACTACTTCTATAATTAGTTTAGATGAATTTGCCATGGAAACACTTTCACTGATGTCAATCATGAAAAACAATAGTTTTGTTTAGTTACCAATAATCTCAGTTCAAAATACTACTTCTATAATTAGTTTAGATGAATTTGCCATGGAAACACTTTCACTGATGTCAATCATGAAAAACAATAGTTTTGTTTAGTTACCAATAATCTCAGTTCAAAATACTACTTCTATAATTAGTTTAGATGAATTTGCCATGGAAACACTTTCACTGATGTCAATCATGAAAAACAATAGTTTTGTTTAGTTACCAATAATCTCAGTTCAAAATACTACTTCTATAATTAGTTTAGATGAATTTGCCATGGAAACACTTTCACTGATGTCAATCATGAAAAACAATAGTTTTGTTTAGTTACCAATAATCTCAGTTCAAAATACTACTTCTATAATTAGTTTAGATGAATTTGCCATGGAAACACTTTCACTGATGTCAATCATGAAAAACAATAGTTTTGTTTAGTTACCAATAATCTCAGTTCAAAATACTACTTCTATAATTAGGCTATTTGCCAATGAACTCGAACAAATACATCTGAACTTTTTAAGAAAAAAGAAAGTTTGAAAAGGTCTCAGAGACGAAACTATTTCTTGAAAAAATCTTGACTTTAGTGCGAAAAAGAAAGATTAAGAATACTTAGAACCATATAACATGAAAAAGTATCAGCTTTCGAATTATTTCATTCTATTGAGGAATTTTAAAAAACTGTAATTTCGAATTCAGAATTCACTAAACCCATCGACCGTCCAGAGGCAAAAGGGATAAACCAAGGCCAAAGTGGACCAAATCCAGGCAAAAATGTGACCATTTTGCATTGCCGGTGGAATGAAAGAATTAAAAACATGCTCGAATTCCAAAAAACGCAGAACCTGTCTAATAGTGTTAAAAAACTCTTTAACGACAGCAATCTAAATAATCGACCTGGAGTACCGAAAGTGAACCTTTGAGGTTTGCGGTATGAGCCTGGAGACGGAAGCCAAAATCCCAGACAACTGGAGCTCTCAAGGTCGCGTAATTTTGAAAACGGATGTAATCAGGCTGTTGAATAGACTATCGTAAATGAATCTTTTCACCAGTACCCTACACTTAGCTCATAGACAAACACTGCCTATCATGTGCTGTCAACCAGAGAGTATCCTATTGCTTGGTATAACAATCACTCAGCTGAATGCATTAATCTCATTACCAGCCTACAACTAGGACTTTGAGTCGTCTAGGTCGCGTAATTTTGAAAACGGGTGTAATATATAGTACCACGCAGTTAAAAACCTGTATATCACATGATAGTAGTTTGGTTCTTATACCAGGTAAAGGCTATAGACCCATTCGAAAAATGGCCGCTTCTAATTTACGTATTTTCTAAATTTCATTCCTCAAGAGAAATAAAACATGCAATGGAAAGAAGATAAGTAAATAAGGATTTTGTGAAAAATCTGGGACAAAAAAGTGATTATTTTAGTAGTTATTGCAGTGCAAAGTGTGTAAATGACACCAAAGCGAGGCTAGTCAGTATTGATCAGCAATACTCAATAGACCTCTTCGGCTTGGGGGTAATGTTTTCCCATTTCAGACCACGTGTCATTCTCTTGAGAGTAAGATTCTTTGTTTGAGTTGTATCTATATTCATGTGTCTTCTCATGCGCAACCGGTTAAACAATGAAATGATACTCTGGGGAATGACACGTGGTCTGAAATGGGAAAACATTACCCCCAAGCCGAAAATAAAGGTATATTGATCAGCAGGACTCCATTTAAACTAGCCTTGCTAAATTGGATGATCCTGTATAAATATTGACTTAAATAAATAAATGAAAATATATCTGGTACTTTTATCTGTAAATTCATTCCATAATAACTTAAAAGAAAAAAATGCCACAGCATTGGAACTTTCCCTGTTCACTCACTTTTGGATGCTTTTTCATGTAGGAGTGATATGCTGATAAAATATTTGATTGACGAAGTTTAAACAGAAAAGTGAAGAATCGCCATTTTTAGAATCGGTGTATAATTTAGTCATATGTGTCAAATGACAGATAACACAATAGAAAACAAAAGAATATACGTCATCGGCTTGGGTGTAATGTTGTCCCATTTCAGACCACGTGTCATTCTCTTGAGAATAAGATTCTTTGTTTCAGTCGTATCCATATTCATGTATCTTCTCATGCGCAACCGTTAACAATGAAATGATACTCTAGGGAATGACACGTGGTCTGAAATGGGACAACATTACACCCAAGCCGATGAGGTCTATTAGAGTGAAGTGCATACTATATAGTGCTGAATGTGCTAAAGTATATTTCACAGGTTTATGAAAGCCACTCTAAGAAGAGCTAGTTCCAAAAATATTTGTTTGTTGACTGCTAGCACTGAACTATTAACCTGTTGAAAGCCGTGTTTTAGTCTTGGAATGAAGTATCTCCGATCTCTAGCTCTTGCAGGGGCGGATCCAGGGGAGGGGTGCAGGGGGTACGCCCCCCCCCCCTCCGAGCAACTTTGTTCTCCTCTTTTGAAGATACCCAATACGAAAAAATGTTTTCTTTCTTTGATTCTGAGAGTTGCACCCCTCAAAACAAAATCCTGGATCCGCCCCTGTCTTGAATGGATAAGCAATCTTTTTTTTTTTTCCATTGTTCGATATTTTTTTATTGTGCGGCAAAATTTGACTTCAATTCTAAGCAAAAACATAAGCAAGAAAGAACACAAAGTAAAGACTCGTCACCAATGTGTGCTTAGACGAAGAAGAGTTAATTATTTTACAATTGGCAACTCCACTCATACATTCTCTGTCACATTTTTGAGCAGCACACTTTGAGTGACAAACCCCTCCAGTGCAATAATGCCGACAATATTCTGTCTCACTGGTACATTCCATTGTGCAGTTATTGCATTGTTGATAACATTTATCAGCTGAACATACTGCCTTAATGCATCCATTACCACATTCCTGGTTGCAGGTTTTCTTTGCTTTGCACTCCATGGAACAGCTGTCTGTTCCACAAGTTTGAAAACATTCGTCCAGATTGTCACACTTCATGTCTGGGCAACTGGTGACAGTGACATTTTTGCCTATTACTGATCTTTGGCATTGCTGCAAACAAGCTAGAATAGAAAATAATAATTATTACTGAAATGCCTCCTTTTGCAACTTTACTTCAAATTGCCAGCTTTGAACAGTACATGTAACTTAACAGCTCGAGGGGGGGGGGGGGGGGACTTCGGGTCGTTTCATACGGGGATGATTCGCCCGGACTCTCGACCCATTACCTTTTTCTATACCAAATTTCAGCAAAAAAGTACCCCTTTTATATACCTTTTTGCTTGAAAAAGTACCCCTTTCATATACCTTTGAAGAAAATCTACCCCTTTTTATACCAAAACTCACAAATTTCCACCCCTTTGCTATACGTGCGGCCTGAAAATGTACCCCTTTTGGGCGGAGCATCCCCGTATAGTCCATTATAGGGAGAACCTCCCCCGGGCTTAACAGTATCAAATGAATTTACTTCATTGCTGCCATGTTGGTGGTATTTAACAAAGCTTTTCTCATCAGTCAGTCAGTCAGTCAGTCAGTCAGTCAGTCAGTCAGTCAGTCAGTCAGTCAGTCAGTCAGTCAGTCAGTCAGTCAGTCAGTCAGTCAGTCAGTCAGTCAGTCAGTCAGTCAGTCAGTCAGTCAGTCAGTCAGTCAGTCAGTCAGTCAGTCAGTCAGTCAGTCAGTCAGTCAGTCAGTCAGTCAGTCAGTCAGTCAGTCAGTCAGTCAGTCAGTCAGTCAGTCAGTCAGTCAGTCAGTCAGTCAGTCAGTCAGTCAGTCAGTCAGTCAGTCAGTCAGTCAGTCAGTCAGTCAGTCAGTCAGTCAGTCAGTCAGTCAGTCAGTCAGTCAGTCAGTCAGTCAGTCAGTCAGTCAGTCAGTCAGTCAGTCAGTCAGTCAGTCAGTCAGTCAGTCAGTCAGTCAGTCAGTCAGTCAGTCAGTCAGTCAGTCAGTCAGTCAGTCAGTCAGTCAGTCAGTCAGTCAGTCAGTCAGTCAGTCAGTCAGTCAGTCAGTCAGTCAGTCAGTCAGTCAGTCAGTCAGTCAGTCAGTCAGTCAGTCAGTCAGTCAGTCAGTCAGTCAGTCAGTCAGTCAGTCAGTCAGTCAGTCAGTCAGTCAGTCAGTCAGTCAGTCAGTCAGTCAGTCAGTCAGTCAGTCAGTCAGTCAGTCAGTCAGTCAGTCAGTCAGTCAGTCAGTCAGTCAGTCAGTCAGTCAGTCAGTCAGTCAGTCAGTCAGTCAGTCAGTCAGTCAGTCAGTCAGTCAGTCAGTCAGTCAGTCAGTCAGCGAGTCAGTCAGTCAGCGAGTCACAATACGCTAGCTGAGTACAAACACTAAAAGCGTGCAACATAAATTAAAGTAGTACTAAATAATTATATTTTATACTAATTCTATTGTTATCTATTGTTTAATTAGTACTATTCAATACTTTATAGTACGCACGACAAAATTACTCGATTATGATTGGTCTAGAGGAGTACAATTAGAGCGTTAATTGGTACTCCGCGGGAGTACCAATTAGGTCGCTATGGAAACACGGCCAAAAGCGGCAAATTTCCCCTGTGAAATGAGTGAAATTCCCAAAAAAATCAGTGTTTTATAGATTAAAATGCAAAAATTTCAGAAAACTGTTTAATACACACATAGGAAGGCCTCAAATTATGATAACTAGACAAATTCAAGACCTAATAAATCATGTTTTGTAGTAGAAAGTCGTTTTTTCTTTCTAGTTTTCGCCAAACAATTTGAGTTGGAGTTTTGAATGTTCTCGTTTTACTACCTGTTGTCTTCTATGGTCTTCTCGAAAAATATATTCAACACCACATCTACCATAATTGTACAATATGTAGAAAACAGCTAACAATAGTTTTAAAGCAAATTTCTTTCCGTTTAGCGAAAAAACACAGCGAGTAGAGGCTCGTTTTTTGTTTTGAAAATAGTTAAGATCAAATCTTACCGGCAAACTGTCGAGTAGTTGTAGAGAGACGAATTCAGCTATTTATCACAAGTTAATTGATCCTAAGTTGTCAATCCAGTCTTGAAATAATAAAATCTTCAGATAATTCACCATTCAAAGAAAATAGCAACGAAATTCTTCAAGGTACAGGAGGGAATAATATCCAAAGCACATGGTCTGATCACTGGCGACTCGTTCACGGCAAGTTGTACTTCAAAACTTTTAACTTGAACTACATATTTGTCGCTTTTATCCCTTTTGATGTTGTCCAGCTAACTTGTTTTAAAAGAAAGTATTTTTGAAATTGTGTTTTTGCAGTTATTAGCAAATGCTAAGAGGAAAAAAACTTATATTAGCGAACTGTAAACTCTCAACTTTCGCTTAGTTTTCACACAGACGTTTTCAAAGAAAAGTCGCTTCTTGATTCGCTGTTTAGCTGTCAGTACTGTCATTCAATAGTTGTAAACATGCATTAAAATGGCTTTTTACTTGAGATGTAAAATTATTTTCTAGTATTTTGTAGTTCAAATCATACATAAAATACTAATCTAAAAAGGTTTTACAGCAACGTTAACACTTTCTATGCTGTTCTTGACTTAGCGTTCTTGGAGAAGGGTCGGTTATATAGCAAAGGCAATGAAGATGTATGAATGCCTTCGCTTCGCATGTTTTATAAAATTTTGTCGAGTGAACTATAAATAAAAAATCGCACGACCTTCTCGTACAATTTGGAATTAATAGGCACTCGTAATGTTTTGAAAGTTCTTTAATTGCACTCGCCTAAAGGCTCGTGCAATTACAAGAACTTTCAAAACATTACTCGTACCTATTAATTTCCAAATTGTACTCGAGGTCGTGCGATTTCCTATACAAATAGTGATAAGTTTTCATCGCTTTTCGTTGCACACTTTTATTGTTTTTACTGTATAGAATGTATATACTTACAATTAAATACCACAGAACTATTAGAAGCTTCATCAGAGCAGATGCATTTTTCGGGTCCACATTGCATTTCACATCTGCCATTTGTTACCGTTTGATAATATCTACTGGAGCAAGTTTTGCCAGATGACTGAGGTATGAGCACAGCCATGGCAGCCAACAGGACAACACCTTTCAAAAACATCTAAAAATACGAAAGGGTGCACTTGTTACATTGCGCATTTGGGCATCTTGGAAAATGCGCTCTATAAATAAAGTTATTTATCATTATTATTACATTGTACATGTATTTCATAGCATGCAATATCATGTTCTCTCAAGCACAAATCTAGCATTCAAGGGGCACTGGGTGCTAATTTAAGGAGAATAGATTATGATGGTACTAGGCATACTGTATTTACATGATAAACAGGAAGTACAGGCTGCTTTGACCAAATTAATGCCAATACATTTTCATAATTTTTTAAATTTATATTTTAATTGACTACTATATTAAAATTATAGCTCAGGATAACATCAACAAAGTAAGAAAGTTTGAGACAAAAATATTAAATTGTTGAGAAGTTATGAGAATTTTAAAATGTGAAAAATACCACAATGAGGCTAGCAAGGTAACAGACCACTGAACACAATACAAATCTCTGTAATTTTGATTTCAAATAGCTTCACTTGAATTAATTTTATTTATAGCAAGGAAACTTTCCAAAAATACATATTTCTGCTTGCAATTTCTGATGGTGGTACTTTTTTTTAAGATTAGGTTTTCATTTCTGAAAGTCAATGGTGGCCATATTGACATATTTCGGTCTATAGGGGTGAGAGCACTCGCCTCTCACCAAGGCGACCCAGGTTTTTCTGGGTTTTCCGGTGTTTATTCCTTCTACAAAAATCAACTTCTAAATTCCAATTGGAATGCATTGGTAGAAGAGCCACTCTGTGGAATCCACTGTTAGTTCGCAGTTATGGTATACAGTGGAACCCTGCTCTATGGCCACCCGCTTAATAGGGTCACCCGGTTATTACGGACAATTTTGTAGGTCCTAACGCAACAATTTTTTATTAAATTTACCCGCTTAATACGGACACCCAGCTAATACAGCCACTTTGGCTTGTCCCTTTGGTGGCTGTATTAAGCGGGTTCCACTGTATTAATTTTTTTATTATTCATTTATTTTAAACTGCATAGAACAAAAGAGTGGGCTTATGACCCAAGGAGCTTATAACCGGGAGGAAATTTCTGTTAGCAGACAACATGGGCTTAATAATCATGGCCTTTCAACTGGTATTCTATAGCGGTTCATGGTGTTGACGTCACCTATTGATATTAATATGCCAACCAGAGATGTATTGGCTGCTGAAACAGAGACTGAGATCTTTTTTATGGTTGGCAAATTTAAATGAGAAAATACTTGTGATGTCATTGTTTGTAAACAGTGAACATCGCTATAGTATAGTCTATCTAATGAGAAAAGAGCCAAGCCTGGCAACTAATTTACTGGTACATTTACTGGTACATTTACTGGTACATTTGTGCCAAAGCAATACTTTCAAATGGAAGATATGAGCAAAAATTAGGTTCTCTTGTGATGAGTGTAGTATTGAATCTACTGTACATGTAAACAAACTCATGTTAACAGTATACACCTATTTCAATAATTAACGTTAACGTTGATATCGGGAAATCTGGAATGGATGATATGAGACCAATAGGAATTGGTGGATGTCAACATGATTTTTTTGTGAATTAATGCGATAAGTGACACGAATTAATTAGCAATTCAATACCATTCAAGCATGATATTGCAACTATATATTTGCAATACTTATGGGATGTCAGAGCATATTCAGCCTTCCACAATTTCTATATCTCAGATCGGCCAATTCAGATCTCCCGTTATCAACAGGTGTGTAGTACATGTCAGGTGTCATTAGCAGTTAAACATGTATAAGCTTAATATATACACTGTACTAAACATACACTTAATTTACATGTCCTCCTTTCCTAGATATACTGTATAAAATTCAAGTCGTGTCCCATAATACGGCAGAGCTATGTACCGGCATTTTCTAGCCAAATTACGTACAAAATTCCCTAAGCAAAACATTATATTAATGTTGTAAATATTTACAAACGACTCGTAATTAAAAGCAAACATCCAAGCATGTAGCTAGAACATGATCTTGTACGATGATTCTTACAGTTAAGTAATTAAGCTTTCGAACGCATATGAGAGAAAACCATCCTAAGATCTTCTCCACGCAGCAGAATAGATGATTTCGGAAAATAAGTTCTTAATTTATAAAAGATCGAAAGAAGATAGACTTCTAACAGTTCTAACATGTTCTAACCTACAGTGTATATTGAACTTGCACAGGTAATTTTAGAACGCATTCAAGCTTGGAGCATCGCTAAATAACACAGATCTAGATTGGGTATCCACATTTAAATGTTAGTATACTGACCTTACCGTAAAGAAATCGAAAATCCGTTGATACCAAGGCGATTTTTTCCTAAGAATGATTTTGACCTCTTTGTTGTTATGGTTGAGTGATCATGATTCGAAGCTGGGATGGGCAAGTCATTATATATAGCCTCGATGTAATGCAGAAGAAAACCCACAGGAAGCCCACCCACTTGAAATGTAATCATTGATGCTAATCATGATAATAATCAATAATGATGATGATAATTACGATGATAAAGATAAGGGAAGCTCATTATTTAGAGGGGAAGGGGGCTGGTGCAAAACTGCAGACTTTTTCTTAGCTCTTATGTTAGCTTTTTTTTCTAGGGGAGGGGGGTCCGTGCCGTGTATGAAAACTATGAAAACTTCTGCATTCCGTGCCGTGTCCGCGCCGCACCGTAACCGTACCGGGTGCCGTGACTTTTCACGCTTATACGAAATCTCCTATAATTATATACTGCATGAAATTGAGTTTGAAGTCGTAAATTACGACGGTCAAGGCTACGTCGTCTCTCAACTATGACGACTGCATTGATTTTTTTAATGATTATATTACTATTTTTATTATGATAATGATTATACATGTGATCTTATTGATGGTCATAAAATAAAAAGGTTGTAATGTAAACTTGCAGAAATAAAGTGGTTTTACTTGACCCGTGAACAGTTAGTAGACTAGAGTGGTTTTCATTAACCCGTGAAACAAAGTGTACTTATTAAAGTGTAATAGTCAGATAAACACCAAAGAAAACAAAAGAATCAGAGTGAAGTAGAGCATAATAAGCTAAAGTGTATTTCACAGGTTTATGAGAATCACTCTAATAAAAGAGGTTAGTATATCTTATTTCCATTGTTTTCTTTTATGTCTATTAGACTAATTCACATTAACAAGCAATTTTTGTTTCACGGGTTTAGAAAAATCACTCTACAAAATATATTAAAACTCTATATATTTGTTGTATATATAAACAAAAAGATAAAAATAAAACACTCACTCTCTTCTGATCAATATTTAGATGACGAAACAACGTCATAACAATGTTTATAGAATTTTACATTTCTTGCGTACTTACAGCGGATTGGCGTGCGTGCTTTGTGAGAGTACGTGCGCGCACTTTCTCTATTTCATCATTCCTATTCAACACAACGGTAATTAGATTGTAATTGGTATTTTGTTTAAAAGTATAATAAAGAATTCTCTGACTCGTAATCTGCCATCCCCGCATTCTTTATAACTTCAAACAGCACTCGCGTGCGTTTTCTTATTTCTTCAAAAAAAGACTCTTGAAGAAATAGAAAACACACGCGCATGCTGTGCGCAGCTACAAAGCACGCGTGGGTTTGCGGGACACGAGAGAAGTGTTAGGAGAAGCACAGCGCGTAGCTGAGTGCTTCTCAGCACTTCTTGAGTGTTCTGCCAATCCCCATGTGCTTTATAACTGCACACACTGAGCACAGCAGAGATTTTATTTCTTTTAACAAATACAAATAAATCAGCCATTGTTTCTGATAGGAGCGACGAACCAAAGTGCGCATGCGTGCTGTTTGGTCTCATAACGCAGTTAAATTAAGAAATACCAAGATTTATAACAGTTATTTTATAATAATAAATAGCAACAGATGACTGGGAAATACGAACCCTTCTAAGTTGTTGTTGTTTTTTTGTAGTTCATTTTCGTTTTGTTTTTGTTTGTTTCGTTTCTTTTCAGTACTTGTTTTTTGATTGTTTTAATTTAACTATGCTGGACAATTTTAAATACCGCAATATTAAGTAAATAAGATAGCGAACGTGGGCTTTAAAATTCAGTAGGTAAAATAAATTAAAACTGACCAGGAATTCGGGTAGAAGCCAACCACCACAGGGTGCCCAAGCTCTAATACCTCTATGACTCCTGAGAATGAATTTGTCAGTATTTGTGTTCTCTCACATCTCTAGAATATATTCTAATTGAATTAAAGGTCTTCCAAGTTTGAATTCCTTTTCCTACATTGAGTTTTGATGTGTTCCAACAACGGAGCTGATAACGCACTGGCAATAAGAATTTGAATGTGTTTGAAAAAAAAATCGTTTTTACACCGAAAATAGAGCTAAATCTAAGAAATATTTGGTTTAGTTGTGGAGGTGGTTTTAAATTAAGATAATATTAGGGAAAAAACTTCAAAAGCACTTAAATAGGTGATTAAAAGCAAGATGCCCGAAATGGATGCGCAGAAGCAAGTTTCCCAAACTATCTTAATCTACCTTTATTAGCCGTTCCGAGGTTGAGGAAAAAACTGGGTCGAGTTGGCACTGCAGTGCATTGTGGGACGAAATAGACGCCATCTTGGAAGTGTACCCTAACAGTCCCACAATGCACTATAATGCGAACTCGACCCAGTTCTTTCATCGACCCCGGAACGGCTAATTTTAATTTGTGCTTTGCTCTTTGACTATTTTTTTATACAAACTTGACAAAATTCAAACTCGGGCTCCCTTTGTCTACAAGCACTGATCAGCAAGTCCGCCTGCATCACATTTAACAAGAACATGGTACAGCTCTCCAACCGTGAGATCACGACTGTCGCATACTTCTTCAAGTATTGCCTTTGCTGGATCATTATTCCTATCGTAGTAATCTAATTCATGGCTCAAAATCCCCAGTTCATTTGCGACCTGCTTCCACTTGTTTCCCCCTGTTGGGAACAACGTATGCAAGAGTAAATGTCAGTTAAGGGCAAGGTGTCAAAACAATAGTCCAAAGGTACCTATTTTATTGATTTAGGTGGTGGGTACTGGTAAATACCCACTCCACCACCACTCCACCACCACTCCACCACCACCACCACCACCACCAAAGTTCTTGTTGTCCAAAGTTCTAATTTTTTCAGGTGGAGGTTAAATTCAATGAGAATATTTTTCGCGTTATTTCATCTGTTTTTGTGAGCAGTTGGACCCGGAAATACGTCACAACTTAAAAGCTCTATAAGCATGAGCAAAAGCACAGGCAGACTCAGGGGTATAAGTAACTTATTAGCAGCAATAGTCTTTCTTTAAATCAAGTGAAGAGAGCTACACCAAGTCTATACGTATATATGTTGCATGTATGTATAATGCTCAAGTTTGTGCATATTTGAGTTTGTGCCGGAAGTGAAAACATAAATGACAAACTATCATACCACACAAAGAACGGGTTAGTCGTTGTCTCTCAGAGCGATTCATCTCGCTGACTTCATTATCACTAGATTCAAGGGGACCTAAAAGTATAAAATAAATATACATAAAATAATAATATATTGCATTAGCTTATGGATTCGATAACGCAACGGATTTATGAATGGGTGGGTGGATGCATGGAAGGAAGGAAGGAAGGAAGGAAGAACGAAAGAAAAATACGAAAAAGGAAGAAATAAGAGAACAAAAGAAGAGAGGGACGGAGGGAATGAGGAAAAAACAACGAATTGATAAAATCGAGCACAATTTCATTCCCTCACCTGTCATTCCAGCGGGTACATTTTTTCTTAGTTCTTTAATAATATCCTTTCTTCCGATATTTCTGAACTGACTACAAAAGTATCGGCATTTCTTCACAGCATCCTTTGGTGGGTCTTCCATAGAGTGCTTTTTCTGCTTCAGGTTATGAGAAAGGATCTTGGCCGCCTCTGAGGCATCAAAGGTTTTTAAATCGATGTTTTTGTACAAGGCAAGATACTCCTCATCAAACTTTTCTATAGAATAAATAGAGACAACTTGCTATAGTTCGGTTGCGCATAAGAAAAAAAAGCTAGGTTTCCGGTGAAATCACTTCCGGTTGTATTATTTCCATGTCTAGACACATGAATATGGATACAAACCCAAACAAAGAATCTTATTCTCAAGGGAATGACACGTGGTCTGAAATGGGAAAACATGTAAAGGCCCAAACGCATATAATGCCTATTGTTATATACCAAACGTCAAAGTCCATTTTTCTCTTACTCTGATTGGGCGAAAGGGTTTCACATGAACGTGAACAAGTTTCGATGTTTCCCCGGCAACGCCTCTCAGCGGGCAATAATATGATATTTCCCGGGAAATAATACAACCGGAAGTGATTTCACCGGAAACCTAACTTTTTCTAAGTTTTTATTGTCAAAAAATTAGAAAATTCGAATATTTTTTTGGTGTTCTTCGACAGTTGGTTTATAACAAAGCACTTATTGACTGGTAAAGAGGTGTGTTTCGGCTACGCCTCGGGAAACATCGTCGTCTTGGGACTACAAAACACACTGTTTCCGATCCCTCGGTCTCAGTCAATAAATGTTAATTATTATATATCCTAGTCAAACTCGTTTTCTTATTGGTCGAGAGTACATCACGTGGAGGGAAATAAATCTCAATAACTCCCGCGCGGGTAATAAATGCACGTGATCAAAGCGTGAGAGGGGAATATATTTTTTTTGTAAATAAAACATTTTCAAAATGGAGAGAAAATTTTTCTTCGTTTGACTAGAGTATATAATAAAACACTTAATGACTGATCCCTCAGGAAATCAGTTAGTTTCGTTTCCCTCGGTCTCAGTCAATAAATGTTAATTATTCAACATACTTGAAGCTGATTCATCTATATCATCGTCAGGATCATTCCAGGTCTGACATGAGAAAAAATGGCACCAAATAAGTTGTAAAGAAATCTTTTTTCCTGACAGTAACTTGTAAGATTACGGTCTAATCCTCGAACCCTTCACCCACTGTCCATCCAGCCATGCCACCAAAAACCACACCAATCTGTCACACATCTATGCATTCATTCATATAACCAACTATTCCTTCATTTATCCATCCATCCATTCATCCATCCATCCATCCATCCAACCATCCAACCATCCAACCATCCAACCATCCAACCATCCAACCATCCAACCATCCAACCATCCAACCATCCAACCATCCAACCATCCAACCATCCAACCATCCAACCATCCAACCATCCAACCATCCAACCATCCAACCATCCAACCATCCAACCATCCAACCATCCAACCATCCAACCATCCAACCATCCAACCATCCAACCATCCAACCATCCAACCATCCAACCATCCAACCATCCAACCATCCAACCATCCAACCATCCAACCATCCAACCATCCAACCATCCAACCATCCAACCATCCAACCATCCAACCATCCAACCATCCAACCATCCAACCATCCAACCATCCAACCATCCAACCATCCATTCAATATACCTTTTTCTCCTTCTTGTCTTTTACTGAACTATTTGATTTTTCGCCAAATAGGTTTTCCATGCTTTTGGCACGGGCATACTCCAAAGGAGTCTTAGTCTGAAGCACAAAGATAAGAGTGGTTTGTGATTCTCAACTGTTCAGTTACTTTGTTTAATCGTTTCCTTGGTCGGTCGCGGATCTGTTGTTGATTGTTTTTTTTTTGTGTCCGCTTTTTAAGGCCTACATATTTTTTAAGTAATTCTTATTTTTCGTTGGTTCGTCGTTGGTTCGTCGTTGGTTCGTCGTTGGTTCGTCGTTGGTTCGTCGTTGGTTCGTCGTTGGTTCATTCGTTCGTTGGTTCCCTCATTCCTTGATCCTTCCTTCCTTCCTTCCTTCCTTCCTTCTTTTCTTTCTTTCTTTCTTTCTTTCTTTCTTTCTTTCTTTCTTTCTTTCTTTCTTTCTTTCTTTCTTTCTTTCTTGAAAGTCCAACTTTTCCTAATTTACAGCATAATAATGTTTCAAAGACTCTATCATGGCACTAGTGCCACACTTACTTTCAAATCCTTCAGGTTCGTATCAGCACCCTTGGCAATTAGACGTCGGACCGCATTCTTCTTGTCTTGTTCGACTGCTAAATGTAGAGGAGTTTGGTTACCCTTTAGATAAAAAAGTGCATAGTTAATTTATCGTGAAGCAAGCCTTGTGGGTTGAAGTTCAACCAGAAGCACTATATATATATAGCTCCCAAAACTCTTTGCTTTAGGGATTAAAATTTCTTTTTGAGCTAACTCCTGCCCTTTTTATATGAAAGTACCCCACGGTCTTGGAATGATATTTCAAATGTCACGCGAGACGTGCAAGCTTATTTATTACTATAATTGATGAAAATTGTTAGTATTGAAGTTAAACCAGGACCACTCTCAAAACTCTTTGCTTTAGGGAATAAATATATTTTTTTAGGTAACCCCTGCCCTTTTTATATGAAAGTACCCCCCGGTCTTGAATTGACATTTAAAATGTCATGCAAGACGTGCAAGCTCCCTATTGACTGACAAAGTTAATTACAGTACCTCATTTTGTGCATTGACATTAGCCTTGTACCGCAGCAGCAAATTTATTGCTTCTTTTTTTCCATTTTTCGATGCCCAGTGAAGGGGACCATTGTTAGCATCCTTATAACAAAAAAAAATGTTACTGAATATCACATATGGCACATTTTAAATTTGTAGTGGTTGGCTAGAGATAACGTATGCAAGAAAGAATTTTGGGGACCCTCATAATTTGCATGTAATTTTGAATTGATTCTCCCTCCCTCTTGACTCCCTCCCTCTTCCCCCTCCCCCCCTCCCCTCCCTACAAAATGTTGAATATAAAGAGAGGGTTCATTCTGAAAAAAATGGAGCATACTAGCTTAGTGGGGGGTTGGAGTAGAAACAATTTCAATCTATTTTTTTTCTATTTTCTCCTAAATAATGAACCATCTCTTTCTGAGAGTCCTTTTTTATGGAATAAGAGAAAGGAAGAGGTCAGAAAATAACAATATGTTCCTATTACTGCAATTCTCAATATAATCTGCAAACCTGGTAGTTTCAAGTTGCCCATAATTGGAATTTGGTTTTTCACTGCTGCAAGTCAAAAATTTAAAAGGTAATGTCACTCCCTGAGGGGGATACTTCAAGTCCTTTCATACAGGGATGCTTTACCCAGACTCTCAACACCAGTTACCCTTTTATATACCAAATTTCAGCAAAAAAGTACCCCTTTTATACCTTTGAAGAAAATCTACCCTTTTTATACCAAAAATCCCCACCCCTTTCCTATACCTTTTAGGCATTAAGCATCCCTGTATAGTCCATTATAGGGAGTCCCCCCCCCCGGAATGACTCACAGATTACTTTTAATTGACGACTGCAAAAAAACAATATTACAACAAGTCAAGTTGAAATATCTGGTCTTGCAGAATATTGAGAATCACAGTAATTTATAAGTATTATAACTCACATTTGACTTATTTGGGTCTGCTTTTTTATCAAGTAGCAATCCTAAAACTAATAAGTTCCCTTTTTCTGCAGCCAGCATCAAAGGAGTATTTCCAAACTATTCAAAAAATGAAAATTAAAAAGATAAAATTATTTGACATAAATTAAATTCTTGGCATAAAGTCTGAAAGAAATGTGTTGTGTTTTTAATTCATAGTATCTTTAATTTACTGTCTCATATTTTCACTTCCATTTTCATGTAACAGGATATATGTAACACTATATATATCCAGCACATGGTTAGTTAATCTTGGAGTCATCATTGAGCCACTGGATTGTAAGATTTTTATTATGTTAACTTGCTCTCTGCCATTTTGTATCCCTCTTAAACTTCACTCATTTTAAAAGGTCTTATTATTGTATCCTATTCTCATTAGCTTTCATTGATAGAGTACAATCAAGTTAAACTTGATTCCTTCAAAAGGTTCCTTGCTAGGAGCACAACAAAATGTACATAATACAAAGCAAGGGGGTTGGAAAAAGTTATAATCATATGGCAGACCTAATTTTGCATCAGTAACCCCCCCCCCCCCCCCCCTCTGGCTGTAATAAAGACCAATCCCATAATAATATACATACACATACATAACGAATGCACATACATATAATTCATATACGTATATACAGCTATTTCAAAAAAAGTTGGTGAAGGTTTTGTTGCTTATTGCATGCTGCTTGTTGCATATATTCCAATCCCGAAATGCAGTATGGGTGATGTGAATTCAAGCAGCGAAAGCTCACAACAATATATGGGATTTTTCTCAAAATTTGTCTGCAGGTTTTTTCCAGCATATTTTCTTCTGTGCTGATATTATTTACATATATTAATATAATATATATTTCAAGCTTGGTAAACAACAAGCAACAAGCAACAAGCAATATGCAACATGCAACATTCAACATGCAGCATGCAACATGCAACATGCAACATGCAACATGCAACATGCAACATGCAACATGCAACATGCAACATGCAACATGCAACATGCAACATGCAACAAAACCTTCACCTGCAACCTTTTTGAAATAGCTGTATAAACTATATTAGATATTTACAAATCTTACCCTGTCTGTAGCATTTATCTGGCATCCAGCATCTAACAACTTATGGAATATTGTTTTAAAATCCTCATCTGATGATATTGCATCATCTTCTATTTCAGCAAAGAAATGAAATGCTTCTTTCTCACTCTAGAAAACAAGAAAAAATATTGTAAAATAATAAATAAGGCAAATATTTATCTATTATTATTATAATTAAAGATTAATTAACTTATAAATGCAAAAGTTATATAATGGTAATTGAACTGATCATGAGTGGAGTGCAATTTAGTCTAAAATCAAATGAGTGATTACAAAATTGCAAGACTGCGCATAGCAGGAGTGCAATTTGTTAATCATGAGTTTGATTTCAGACCAAGATTGCATGACATGAAGTTTAATTACCACCTATTTATATCCATTTTTGAAATTACTACTGCTGTAGGAATTTAAAATTTAAATACACTTTTTTAAATTTCATCCATTTTCACCTAGAAAATCTCCTTCAAAATTTTTTTTCTCATGCTTTGAATTGGCTTTTGTTTTCTGTGATCTGATTGGTTAAATTTTGTTTTTAGCAATTTGATTGGCTCTTCAAAACAGTGCGATTTAAAACTCAAAATGGTGCGATTAATGAATAAATCACACTGCTGACAGAGCCAATCAGCTGGCAGGATTTTCTTGTGATTTCAAAATGGATATATTAAACAATTAATCATATCCATTTTGAAATCATTAGCAAATCCTGCAATCTGATTGGCTACAAAGTGTGCGATTTAAGCATTAATTGCACTATTTTGAATCATTAATTGCATCATTTTGTCAAACAATCACTTTTGAAGCTACATATAACTGTTGAGTATTTTAATATATTAAGTTTCAAAATGGAAATGATTAATAGGTAATAGAACTGAGTGTCTTGCAATTTTGGGCAGAAATCACACTCGTGATTAACAAATTGCACTCCCGCTGTGCGGTCGTGCAATTTTGTAATCACTCTTGCGATTTCAGCCCAAATTGCACTCCACTCAGTTCTATTACCATTATTAATTATTAATGAATATGTGCATCTGAATAAATCTTTCAGAAAAATATTTGTATTTTGTTAATTGCATACTTGGGGACATTGGGGGGGAGGGGGCGGATTATAACCAGATTTCCTGAATTACCAATTTCAAAGATTATTTCAAAAAACTAAGTGAAGTACTGTAAGTTCAGACTTTAGCTTGCCTCTTAAGCAGCAATGTACTGCACTTGTCTCTCGATCACCATTTGCATAGAGTTTTTTTTGGTCTCTCTCAGTATCAGAGACATCGGAGATGGGGGGACCCTTCTCCCATATGTACTAGTATCATAGTCTCTTATATTTTCCAATCTTAGCCCCACTACTTTTTCCTATACTATCCTCTTATATATATATCATATATTTATATAATTATTTTAGGGTGCTCCACGGTCCTATTGTATATAGTGTTCCTCCTTGAAACACTGCAGAAAATATATCATTCTAGCCACAATTCAGTTCATATAAGACTAACACTTACTGGGGTTTCTTTAGCAGATTTCATTTCAAATCCCTCTTTATCTATAAAGCTCTGAATTCCCTCGATATCCATATTTTGTATGGCATTGAAGAATTGCCTCTGCTTTGCAGCATTCTCATTTTGAACCTGGTCCTGTGGAATATTACTATCAACATTACAAGAATTTCATTAACTAGAAAAATAGAAATAAAAATAAGAAATGATAAAAATATGGAAAAAAATAGATAAAATACGAAGTAAGAGATAAATTAGATAATTGATAAGATAAATAATATTGATAATAAAAAAAAAAGTTAAGCTCATAATTATAAGTTACTATTTTTTCTAAACATAACTTTTGGTTTCCAATGTTTAAATCTCAAGACTTTCCTATCAAAATATATATCGCTAATTAAATACCTACTGTTTATAAAGAAAAATGCTTTATTACACATAAAACAAGCATACCTGATAAAGACTCGCTTGTTCGCGATATGACGGGAAACTCGTGAATAAAAACGATATCAGGCTCTTAACATGTGATAATCTCTATTTATTAATTGGAAACAGGTTTTTTTTACAATCATAAAACATATCTTCGAGTCTTATTTTCTATATACCTTATTATAGGAAATTAACACTCTTGACTACGGAAATTAAGTATTGGAAATTAGTGCGACTTAAATTAACGCGAATTGAGGGCAAAAATACTTCCAAATAAAGAAAATTAACGCGAAAGTCAAGCCAAAATTGCCATTTACATGTAAAGAAATTAACGCGATGGACACAAATATAACTTATCTGAAAGTGAAAATAAGATTCGTCGTTACATGAAATGTTTATACGAAAACATTTTAAGACATACTTTATAAACATTCAAGTGATTGATTTAAACCCTCTTGTCGTCCTAAAGTATTGAATTTATTGTTGTTAAAACAAGCATACCTGATGACGTTCCTCCATCTCCAATGGCCGCTCAATGTTTCCTTCTGGTTCATGATTTCTTCGACAACAGATTAAGATATCCATGAAAATAAACAAAAAGTAATACACAAGGACTTTAGACCACGATATAATGTAAGATAAAGTACATTTTCCTTCAAGAAATCGATGAGATTTAACCACTGATGGTTTTTCTGCATCGTTGCATATTCTTTCCGACTGGAGTCTGGAGTCTAGAAGACTGTGTATTGTTTTGCTTCCGGGTATGATTCTTGGCCTGGTCTTTTGTGGGTTTTTTGTTTTTTGTTTTGGCGGGAACGTAACCGCGTTTGTAAAGAAAACGAAACACACATGAAATAAATTAAAACTTGCCTTTTACTTTCCATTTCGTATTGTTTCTAACTTGTTTGTTGTTATTTTGCAATTATGTTTGCCTTTTGGCGGGAACACCATCTGTTGCTATGGAAACGAAAGCCTAATGAATTAAATGTGCTTTTTCCTTTCGATTTCATGTTATTTCTATAATGTTTTTTATCCTTCTTATTTTGCTTGCAAAAAACCACATTATAAATAATATCGTAACTAGGAATCATTTGGAAATTACTAAGTTAAGTGATGCTTCATAATTTGTGTTCTGAGGAGGGGAGGGGAGGGTAGAAGAGGCGAGATTAGAACGAAAATAGTAAACTTTACCTCGTGTTGCGTAAGTGTTAAACGCTTCTCTGTCTGGCGCTGCTAAGGCAATCGATGTTAACAACCGAAAGCACAACACAAGGTTAAGCTTCATACTGACTACATAACTGGTTTTAATTTTCCCAGTCTCTATTTTCCCAGTCTGCATTTTACCAGTCTGCATTTTCCCAGTCTGCATTTTCCCAGTCTGCATTTTCCCAGTCTGCATTTTCCCAGTCTGCATTTTCCCAGTCTGCATTTTCCCAGTCTGCATTTTCCCAGTCTGCATTTTCCCAGTCTGCATTTTCCAAGTCTGCATTTTCCAAGTCTGCATTTTGTCAGTCTGCATTATCCCAGTCTGCATTTTCCCAGTCTGCATTTTGTCAGTCTGCATTTTGTCAATCTGCATTTTGTCAGTCTGCATTTTGTCAGTCTGCATTTTGTCAGTCTGCATTTTGTCAGTCTGCATTTTGTCAGTTTGCATTTTGTCAGTCTGCATTTTGTCAGTTTGCATTTTGTCAGTCTGCATTTTCCAAGTCTGCATTTTGTCAGTCTGCATTTTGTCAGTCTGCATTTTGTCAGTCTGCATTTTGTCAGTCTGCATTTTGTCAGTTTGCATTTTGTCAGTCTGCATTTTGTCAGTTTGCATTTTGTCAGTCTGCATTTTCCAAGTCTGCATTTTGTCAGTCTGCATTTTGTCAGTCTGCATTTTGTCAGTTTGCATTTTGTCAGTCTGCATTTTCACGAATCACGAAATACGTTTAATGAATAACCTTGATAGAACGATTTAGGGTGTAAAAAGAATTTTCACGAATCATGGACTTCAAAATAAGCAGATCACGCATCAAGGGGGAATGAAATTCGCGAATCACGGACTTACTTCAATCACAATAATTGAAATCCGAGTGTTTAAGAAAACTAGACGCTCTTGGAGCGTTCACTGGGTTGCCTTTGCAAGTATTCTAGAGCTCGATGATAAACATTCCAAGACTCGCCAATTCCAAGAGCCTTTTTAGCCCCATAAAGGTCGGACGCGAATGTTTTATCTCACTTATCAAAGGTTTAGGATAGTTAGGTCATGTGTTACTTAAGAGGGGTAGTCTATAAATGCCACCTAAGGGGTGCAGAATGGAAAAAATCGAAATCGCTCAAATTTTGTCAGAATGTAGGCCTTAATGAATTATAACTGTTATGTAAGTTTCACTGCGATCGGATAAATAGTTTAGGAGAACGGCACCGAAAACCTTTTTTTCTGATCACTTCCGGTTTTTTCACTCGATTTCACCACATCCCCAAAAACCCTAAAAATCACAAAATTCCTTTCGCATTCCACGGCAAACAATTTAATTTCATGATTAAGAGATCCTAACCCTCATTTGGATGGATTTATCAAGCATTTTGCTTAAAGTGGGAATATTTTATCGATTTTTACATTATTTTAATTATTTTGAGCAATATTTTATACCCTATGTTGCAAGGCTAATATCTCCAATGGTACATCGATTCACATAAATTAACTACTACAGGGAGAAAGAGCAATGTTTTATCTTTACTTTTATCAAATAAAATTTTGGGGCACTTGAAAATTCGAATTTTGGCAAGACGAAATACAACTCCTATTGACCCCCAAAATCATGACAACTTGAGTCGTAAGCGGTCACGCTTTATGCGAAAGATAAATTATTTGGTCCATTAAACTGCTTCTAATAGACAAGAAACTCGATGGTGTAGAAGATAAAACGTTTATTGACATTCTCAGAAAATATTAAAAGAATCCAAGTGAAATTTTTATTGTTTTAGGACAACCAAGTTGAGTCTTCTTGTTGTGTCACTCGATACTAACGATTTGCCCCTTCGATTTTCGATAATATTTGGTATAGATTGTCTTTAAAAATCCTCAATCACAATATAACAACCTTACTAATACAGTATGAACAATTTGTACCTTATTACACTTGGATTTGTAGAAAATAAACTCGTTGAATCCAGGCGCCATGCGAATAACTCAATAGTCCAACTGACTTTGCAGGATTACGTGACAAATATTACCACAGGTAGCCCGTCATCACTCTATCTGATTTAACTCGTACATGGACGGCCTTGCCGTGGCATCACTTGTTTTTGGTTTCAGATGATCTTAGGCAAAAAGTTTTTTGTTAACCGTTAGTGAAAACAAACCTAACCGTTAGCCGTTAAAATAAGCAAAAATTTTAATCGTTAGCCGCAAAAACTGAGATTGAGACCCTCAGTCAAGTGATGCCACGCCTTCCAACGCAACTATCCAGAAACAAGGATGGGCACTGGAAAAGTGCAAGACTGCATGAAGAAGCAAATGCAGTACAGTAACATGCATGGATAAAATGTTTTCAGGGCACTTCTGCAATGTCATCACTACAAAAAACACCTTACATACTGATAGAGACCATTGCGCAAAACATGCAACTGTGTGTCATAGTCGCAGAACGTAACCCATGTCCACACTCTTCATGTTTTTGTGAAAATATATTTATGCTTCATAAACATCATTTTTCATTTTAAAAGATCGAAACTGGAGGGTTTAGGGTGGGGCGAATGGGACCTTTTAGTTTGGATGTCGTATTTAATTTTTTATGACCCCTCTCCCTCTCCCCATGCATCCTGTAGGAGACCAAGAAAACGCAAGGCAGTAGTGCCAGAATTTACAAACAATTTTGTTTTGTTTTCGGTTCCATGTTAAAAACAGATACCCAGCTCGCTTCTGTCAAGATCATCAGTTTATATCACAAACTCAGAGGCGGCGGAGAAGGGGGCTATAGCCCCCCACCCCCTTCAAGAATTTGGAGGGGCTCAGCCTTCCTACGTTTTAAAAGAAACTAGTTCCTTAAAAAGTTTAAAAAGTTTGACTTAGTGCGTTAAAAGAGTTTTATGAAGGTTTAGAACCATTTGAAATGAAAGTTATACAATTGTTTCGATTGTTTCTAGTATACAAACGATTCTTCAGGGCGAGTGTGTATACCATAGAAAATACAAGTACACGGCCCGGGGGGGGGGGGGGGGGAGCACTTCGGGTCGTTTCATACGGGGATGCTCCGACCGGACTCATTACCCTTTTCTATACCAAATTTCAGCAAAAAGGTACCCCTTTTTATACCTTTTTTGCCTGAAAAGGTACCCCTATCATATACCTTTGAAGAAAACCTACCCCTTTTTATACCAAAACTCACAAATTTCCACCCCTTTTCTATACGTGTGGCCTGAAAAAAGTACCCCTTTCGGGCGGAGCTTCCCCGTATAGTTAATTATAGGGAGTATCCCCCCGGGATTCACGGTATGCCACGAGAAACCATCGTATAACCAGTTTATCCCACACCATAGAAAACACAAATGCGCATGATTTGAAGGAGTGAAATACCGACGAATATACAACGGCTTTCCTGCATTCTGATTGGCTGTATTTTCTATGGTGTTGAATAAATATTTCTATTAAAATATCTGGCGGTAGGCAGTCCACTTACGAGTTAAATCTGATAGAGTGATGACGGGCTACGGTAATATTTGTCACGTAACCCTGCAAAGTCAGTTGGACTATTGAGTTATTCGCATGGCGCCTGGATTCAACGAGTTTATTTTCTACAAATCCAAGTGTAATAAGGTACAAATTGTTCATACTGTATTAGTAAGGTTGTTATATTGTGATTGAGGATTTTTAAAGACAATCTATACCAAATATTATCGAAAATCGAAGGGGCAAATCGTTAGTATCGAGTGACACAACAAGAAGACTCAACTTGGTTGTCCTAAAACAATAAAAATTTCACTTGGATTCTTTTAATATTTTCTGAGAATGTCAATAAACGTTTTATCTTCTACACCATCGAGTTTCTTGTCTATTAGAAGCAGTTTAATGGACCAAATAATTTATCTTTCGCATAAAGCGTGACCGCTTACGACTCAAGTTGTCATGATTTTGGGGGTCAATAGGAGTTGTATTTCGTCTTGCCAAAATTCGAATTTTCAAGTGCCCCAAAATTTTATTTGATAAAAGTAAAGATAAAACATTGCTCTTTCTCCCTGTAGTAGTTAATTTATGTGAATCGATGTACCATTGGAGATATTAGCCTTGCAACATAGGGTATAAAATATTGCTCAAAATAATTAAAATAATGTAAAAATCGATAAAATATTCCCACTTTAAGCAAAATGCTTGATAAATCCATCCAAATGAGGGTTAGGATCTCTTAATCATGAAATTAAATTGTTTGCCGTGGAATGCGAAAGGAATTTTGTGATTTTTAGGGTTTTTGGGGATGTGGTGAAATCGAGTGAAAAAACCGGAAGTGATCAGAAAAAAAGGTTTTCGGTGCCGTTCTCCTAAACTATTTATCCGATCGCAGTGAAACTTACATAACAGTTATAATTCATTAAGGCCTACATTCTGACAAAATTTGAGCGATTTCGATTTTTTCCATTCTGCACCCCTTAGGTGGCATTTATGGACTACCCCTCTTAAATTTTACTTAAATTTTCAAGATAAAAGCACTTTTCGCCGAGAAAATCTTAGTTAAAGTTGTATGCAAATCAGGACGAATCTCTTGCTAATTTAAAAACTCGGTCATGGTCGTGATTTTCTATTGTGTTTGGCCTTATGAATATTAATGAATTTGATAATGCTAATTATTATCTGTTGTCCGTTGTAGGGCCGCCTAGCCTTCTACGCAGACGCTCTTAGGGTCATCACGCAACTATGGGCCCACCTTAATTTGATTCAGGAGGAGGCAAATTTGGTACTCAGGTGGGAGAGGAAGGGTAAAAATTGTTAAATTTTTTAAAATTTTTTTATATCTTATCCAATAGACCTCTTTACCTTCGTATGCAAATTGCCCATTTCAGACCACATGACATGCCCTTGAGAAATATTCTTTTGTTGAAATATTTACACATGAAAGAATCAACTCCCAAGAGTGGCATCACGTGGTCTGAAATGGGCACAACAAACAACGAAGGTAAAGAGGTCTATTAGCACTAAACTTACCAGGATTACATTTTTTTTAAAGCTCATATGCTTTAAGCTCTGAAAATCTGGTAAGTTTGGTGCTAAACTGCAATTTAACGATAGAGGAAGACCTGGAAATAGGTGTTACTTCTTGATCTCGTTTTTATCTTCATATTCTACCACAGGTATCCCAAGCTGGGTTTCTTTTCGAGCGAGTATCCCTCGTACTCAACCACGATACTCGCTCAATATTGCTGCAAATGACCTGAAACTTCACAGAGACTCAAAGGAAAACACGAAACACAAGTAGGGACATTTATTTGTGTGATTTACTGATTTTTAATTTTTTTGAAAAACCTTATAAGTACAGGGACACCTGTGATTCTACGAACAAGACATGGCTTCGTGAAAATGGTTAGAAATTACCAAAAAGAAAGAAATATAGTAATATTAGACATAGAAGATATGGCTTTCAAGTGTTTAAAAATGCTAAAATTGCAGTCAGGATCCATAATTTTTTAAGATTAAATAGTATATCGACTCTGACTTCGTAACTTTTTTACTTCAAAACGTTTCGACTGTGAAACTATAGTCTTCATGAGTTGATAAAAACGGTGGAAACTGAGTGCGCATTTACATTTGAATTTTTACACATAGAGCGAGGCTAAGCTCAGTATATATCAAGTGTGGTATCAAGTATGTTTGGTTGATTTAAAGAAAAAGGTATCAGTGTTTTGTTTTTTTTTGTTGTTGTTTGGTAAATACACACCTATTTCAAAAAACGGTTGTAGCAGCAGAAAGCAACAAGCGACAAGCAACAAGCAACAAGCCAAGACCACCTGCAAACAGTGCCTGAAGATTCGGGACAACACTTAAGAAACGAAACAGTTGCAGCCTACCATTACAAAGCGACCGAAATAATCGCGTCTAAATAATTAATAAGGAGTAAATACAGATGTTCTTTGTCGTCTTGTGTTGTTGCTTTCAGCTACGACAACCTTTTTTGAAATAGGCCAGGTGAATTAGATGTGATTTTGTTTCTTCAGGAGTTCGAAATTTCTTTCCGAAAAAACAATCACATCTAGTTCTTATAAAATATTATTCAATATAAATTATTATTATTATTTTTTTTTGCGATAGACGTTATGATGGTTTTCATATGATAATGGGGATAAGCAATGTGGTCTTCCGGGGGGGACTGGGCTGAAAAAGGACTATTTTTGAAGATAAGCTCATCCTACTCGTCTGTATATTACAACATGAAAGCCATTAAAGGGGAACTCCACCCCCAGACCAAGCCAATCGTGAATGAGCCAAATTCAATGCATGATCACCACGTCAGCAACAACTTAGTAGTTTCCCATTTCAGAGCATGAGTCAGGGACGGATCCAGAATTTATTGAGCAAGTACTAGTAGTTGCAGGGTTATTAGTTCAGAAAACTCCAGATTTGTAACTCCTTAAACACACCCCTTGGATCTGCCCTAGCGAATCATTTTCTTGTGGGGTCCGAAATGTGAATTATCCGTGCCCTGACTTAGATCAACCCATAGGTTGTTCCAGGGTTCGATCTGGGAGTTAGCCATGCCCTGACTTAGATCAGCCCAGAGGTTGTTTGAGGATTCGATCTGGGAGTTAGTCATGCCCTGACTTAGATCAGCCCAGAGATTGTTTCAGGGTTCGATCTGGGAGTTAGCCATGCCCTGACTTAGATCATCCTAAAGGTTGTTTCAGGGTCATTCAATCTGTGAATTATCCGTGCCCTGACTTATGGTTCGTAAGGTTTTTCTTAACCATTACTTAAACAAATCAATAAATATAGGTAGTGAATAACGTATGCATGCCTGAAACGGGAAACAAGAAGCCTAAGCTGAAACGAATCCTGACATATAGTATAGCCCAGTTGAAGCTGGATCGTTTATGATGTTCTAAATATTATAAATATGTATCCGCCACTGCGTTGGCTTCACACTTTACTAGAACATCATACAACCTTCCAATAGTTAGACTTCTCTTATTACTCTCTTCGTCTAATAAAGCCTCGACGATGTTCGGAAATCTATTAAAGTACTCCCAGGAACCCCATTTTCCAAATTCGTCTATTATTCTTTTCGATAATACTGTACCTAAAATGCAAATGAACAAAAGATCCAGTTATCTGGCAAGTCATACAGTGCTAGATGATATTATTCTAAGTCTCTCTTTCCCCTCAGATCGATCTCGAATCAATCTAGTCGTTTCAGCCGATCTCATTGATCCCCTCATTTTACCCCATGCCAGGGGTAAAATAATTCTGTAGCTCGTTTTTCGCTACCCGAAGTATTTCTTTTGTTAGCAAGAAACCTGCGACAGAATTTTACACCTGGGTTCCCGAGGATGGGACACACCATATGCATGTTGCAATGGGAACTTCATTCGTTTTGTCCTCAATGAACTGACGCACGACTTCAAACTAGTTCGATTAATTGCTACCTATCGCCATAACAAATTGAATTCTTTTGCGACGACAAGAGTTAATCACAAAAATAATTTCACATGAATGACAATGGGCCTGTGACTTGATCTCTCGTCGTGCCCCAACCTTTATATATAAACTCGATTTCTCGTTGGTCAAGCAAGAATATAAATGGCTAACAAGAAATGGATAGGGTTGAAGTAGTAATTTATTATCATGAAAAATTAAATTACACCCATTACACGACCTTTAAATTACACCAAAATTACATGACCTTGAAACATGTTGAAAACTCCAGTTGTCGACACGGGTGAAAAACGAACTACGCACGCTCGGAACTTCGGCAGAAAATTCATAGACGAGTCGTGTTTACGAAAAAAACCATTGGAGATTTACATGTATTGTATTATGCGAATTTCTCTTGTATTATTTGACCAGTGAAAGAAAACAACTAAAGTAAGCACTAACTTTCAACGAACGGCCTTAACTTTAGAGATTTACTAAACGCCGGTAAATCTCCAATGGCTTTCTTTGTAAACACGACGAACTTCCGAGCATGCGCAGGGCGTTTTTCAGGGTGTCCCAGTTGTCTGGAATCTTGGCCTCCGTCAATCAAAGTTACGACGGGCCGAGTTCATTCCGATCGCTAGTGATAAAGAAAATCCGTCGACTCGACAGCCATTTTCACAGGCTACTATAAATATTGCTACTATGATCTAGAAGAAATACGTGCCAATAGTTATTTTTTAGATTTAGATGGAACTCAACAAATCGATAATGTTGAAGGTCAGGTTTGAAAAACAAACTCAAACTCAAATTTATTGAACGGCATTTTCTTAAATACCTTGTTCATTACAGGCGTGAGAACGGTTGTCTCTGATTGGTTGAGCGAGAATTACTTTTAACTCGGACTGTGCTAACTTAGATTGACGGAAGCCAAAATTCCAGAGATCTTACAAGAGCCTTCTAGGTCGCGTAATTTTAAACATGGGTGTAAAGTTGTTCTTACCACACAGTGCTCGAGTTAGATCCTGCTTTTTCTTGGCATCCAACTGCTCGTACGGTTTATTTTCCTCTTCTAAAGGTCCTAGTGAAGTAAGTAATCATTGATTTAATAAAGCATAGACAAAAGCAAAAGTATGAAAAGAAAAAGGAAGTGAAAAAAATAAAGGTAACAGACAAAGTGAAAGGAAAGGAAAGAACGAAAATGTGTCAAGGAAAGGCAGGGAAAGCGAAGGAAAAAGGAAGCTATGGGAGAAAGGGAACTACGGAAATGAAAAGAGAACGAAAAGAAGGAAAAAGGAAAAGAAAGGGAAAAAGGACGACAAAGAATAGGAATGGAGACAAACGAAACGAAGAGAAAAAGAAAATAAGAAAAGAGAAAGAAAAAGTTCCGAACGGAACAAAGAAAGAAAAGAAGCCAAGACAAAACCACAGGTTTATCAGACTAGGGTTGTATCACGGGGTTTCGTGTGAAAACCCTGTGGCTTTATGTTCGTTGGACTGTTTGAATTTTCCTTGATTTCATGGTGAATATTACTACTAAAAATATCGGTTTTGGTACCTAATTGTGTTCAGGAATAAACTTTGTTGACCTATGAAAGGGCCCAAAAATTAACTCCCTTCAGACCCCTTGCAGCACGTCGGAATGCTCAATTTAGAGGACAGAGCAATATGTTCAAATCCTCAGGAGACCGAAATTCTTTTGTTTTGTCCTCCAAATTGAGTTGCTCTGACGTCACGCGAAAGGGGCAGTCTATTAGAGGGCAACAGAGCGCTAGGAACCCATGAAAAACGCCAAAACAATAGGGCTCAAGCATGATGACGTTTTATACCTAAACTTCCAGAATCCCTTTCGGTAGTATTATTTGTCGTGCTAATTTTCACTTTTGTCTTGGTATTCTCAAAGGAGTTTTAACATTTGAATATGAAAAGATATTTTGAAAAGGATTGTGGTAGTTTAGGTATGAAACGTCATGAGGTTAGGGGTCTATTGCAAACAAAATAATAAGCAATTATTGGACGAGGTTGAGCAAAATATCGTGATTTGTTAGTGGCGAGCAAGCAATTATTTGCCGATGCCGAAGGCAGAGGCAAATAATTGCTTGCGAGACACTAACAAATCTCGATATTTTACGATAACCGAGTTCAATAATTGTTTTATCATTCAAATTATTTTTTCTAATATTTGAGGGGCAGTGCGCACAAGTCAAACAATAACAAAGAAGTCAGTTCATTGTTTTGTAAGTTCAGGGAAGCGAGCCATTGTCAAATGCAACGTTACTGCGCATGAGCAGACCGTTATTTGCAGCAAAATGGCTTTGCATCGTAATGCGCATGAGCAGACCGTTATTTGTAGACAGTTATTTGCAGTTCTCTCGGCCAATCAAAATGACGGAGAAAATTATTTGAATGATAATAAAGTTTATTTCTGAACACTGATTGGTACCAAGGCGATATTCTTCATGATCAGAGGTAGTATAAAGCCACAGGGTTCCCACCCGAAGCCACATGATACTCAGTCTGGTAACCCTGTGACGAAATATAATGAAATAAGACCTGTTGTTCCACTCGGAAGATAGTCCCTCAACGTCTTAATGAGTTTCTTTCGTTGTCCTCCTTTCAACTGGCGGCATATATCTCGACACTTCTTTACAGTCTCAGCTGAGGGATCGTTCAGTGATGTTTTATACGGCTCCAGTTCCATAATTACGTTCTGGACCTCAGCTATTACTAAAGCAGTGGTTTCTGGCAGTGCAAGGTCACGACCTTGTGCAGCATAGGGCACAATCTTATAGCTTTTGGAAACTGAGATTAAAAACGGAACAGAGGTTTGATGAGAAATAAACTAAAAAGCCGACTTCATTATTCATGCAATAAAAAGAAAGTATAAAGTATAAGAGAGCAAATCTCCGTGCCCTATGAGAATGATTTGAAAAATTAATCTAATTTAAGCTCCGCGCGCAGTCTGAAATATTTTATCATGGGATTCCTGATTCAGTTCAGGCTGCGCGCGCAGCTAAAAATAGATTTTTAAATAATTCTCATAGGGATAGACCTATGTATGAGAGATGTGCTCTCTTTCTTCATACTCTCTTGTGCAATAACGAATGCATGCATTTCACCACTTTATCAATATTTTAGGCAGCTAGTTTTTAGTATGACATTAGTAAGCATGAAAAAATGGTAGTTCTTTCTATATGACTATCTAAAAAAATAGGCCCCATTGCCTGGCATGAGGGACACCAAGAAAGTACTTTATTTTGAAAGTTTGAAAGCTAACCATCCAATCCATTCCCCCCAGCCCCACTCCCCTTTTTGCATCCGTCCTTGAGTTCACTAACCTTCGGATGTGGATGGCTTTTCATTTAAAGCCAACTGCTCAACTACTTCTGCAACAACGCTCGTTGTACTCTATGAAGAAATATTTTTTTAATATTTGGTTAGTACAGATTTACGTTTGTACTATAGGTTCAAGAATATTATCATATGGTCAAAACAGCATTGTAAAAATTAGGTTTTACTAGCGCTTTGAGTGATGAACGCAACAAGCTAAGTGAAAGTGTGACACATTCCTTAACGTAACAACTTCTGTATCATGATTAAATAAAAAAACGTTTTTCCCACGTTTATTTACGTAATTTAGAGGCTTTGCACCATCACTCGATGGCAGTCATATCATGACAGGGGGCAGTAAAGCCGCATTTACGTTCTTACTTGATCAGGGACCGCGGAGCACCCTAAAAAGTGGGGGGGAGGGGGGCTATATAAGAGACTAGTATGGGAAAAAGTGGGGGGGCTAAGATTTGAAAATGTAAGAGACTAGTATGGAAAAAGGAAAAAAGTGAGGGGGGCTCCGCGGTGCCTGTTGATAAAGCCGTCGTAATTTTGACAATTTTAATTTCTTCGTTCGTTTAGACGATCAGCAAGCCGGTTTTCTTTGACCTTTTTCTATTCATTTGACAAGGTTTTTGCTTGTGTAGATCTGAAACGAGTTTTCCTTGACAAGTTTCGGTTGTGCCCATAATGCCTTTTTCTCATTTACTCGAGCAAATAAAACTTGTCAAGGTAAACTTGGCAAGAAAACTTGTCCGTGTACATTAGGCTTATTAACTGAATCTGGTATGTGACGGTATAAAGCCTCTGTAAAAGTAGCTATTTAAGCGTGGAAGAAATTTAATTTCATTCATTTAGTAATGGTTATTCCTACGTACAACGTTTTAAACTTCTATATCGTGACAAGTTCCCTTGACTGCTTCCCTTATCCTTTACTGCACATTACTCCAGCTTACCGTTTCCTGATCATCCTCATGCGCATGTTTAGAAATATCAAACCAATCACAGTAGATCTCCTCCTCGAAGAAAGTGCTCTTACTGTTATGGTTCCTATAGCAACGAGGTTGTTGATTACGTAACTCCTCTTCTGTGATGAAATGGAGGCATGCGTCACGAGTACATCCGCTGACCTTATGACATTTACAAGATTCTGATGAAGAGTAGCACTTAGGACATCGGATACAAAATTCGTACTCTACATTTTTCATCCTGGGAAAGCTTGAACACATGGCCGTTAGTGTTTTGTTGAGGAATTCAACAATAAAGTAACAAAACTGTTTCAGAGGAAGCCCCATGATTCCTTGCTCGTTAATGACGCTGAAGCTGATTGTTTTTAAGTCAGAAGTGACCACTAAATCGAAGCTCTTCCCAGTTTCTCCACCAACATCGTAAAACCTGTATAAAGAATTGTGACGATTTTTTAAATGTTAATTTTGGACATTTGTTTCGAAGCAGAATTTTAAGAAAGGCTAATAACGAAGGGTCAGTTGCATGCACTAAACAGTTTTCTCTGCAATTTCGAGGGAAAAGGTGAAATTTTCGCCTACAATTTAACTAATTCTTTTTTTCCCCAGAAATATGCATAAATATTATCTAATTGCAGAGCTACCGATTCCCTCAGTTTATCAACAAAAATTATATATTCCATGATAACGAACCTGCAGAAGTTGTGGTAGAAATTCGGTTTAGGCGAATCAGGCCATTTCTCATTGCATGTCTTGGCGATGAGCACAAGCAGTTTAGAAAAGATTCCCAGAGGGAGGTGGGCACTCTTGAAGCGTACAACTAAAGTCCTTGACGTTTTCTGGTCGCTTAGCAACTCATCAGCTGATTTGGCATCACTGTTCATCAGCATGGTGGGGACAAGGAAGATGTCTGGAGCACCTGACCTTTTCCAGCGGCAGAGAAGTGAAAATTTCTCCATTATCATGAGCAAAGATCTGGCCGTGGTCTCATTCTCCCAAACATGCTCTATCAAAGCTTGCTCCAATATCCCATCGTTCTCGAGTTTTGCCCATAATTCTTCGTAATCCTCTTCCCATTCTTCAAATGGCTTGACTGTGATGACCTTGATAATCATTTCTAGCAGCCATTGTCTGTCGATGATGAGAATGCCAGAATCTTTAAAATAAATGACAATCTTCAAGTTATGTAGGTATTTCAAAACTGTTTCAAATTCGTCTCCATCGCTAGGAATTCGGCATTTCAAGGCGAGATTCTTTGCTTCTTCCAAGGAAATGTATTTCTTGTTTTCTTTTTCAACAAGGTTTAAAAGCTCTTTTTCAAAATGGAGCCATCGTATTGGGATATTTTCATTCATCTGTGGGAGACTTTTGGCTACTTGACAAATAGACGCTCTCAGTTTCTTCACACAGTCATCTTCTCCTGTGGTCCCAGAAACGGAGTTATTAACAGCAAAGACAGCACGAACAAGGTGTTCCCCCGCTCCATCTTTAGCACATCCGCCTCCTTTAAGATAGCTTAGTATCTTCCTAGTCGTATCCATTGGTTCTTCAATTGCAATATCAAAAGGTTTGTCAGCATGTGTGCATACAAGAAATACTGGTGGTAATTTCTTTGGAAGTTTGCACTTGCTTTTTGGCTTTTCGACGCTAGAGCCCGATACTCCAGAAACTGTACCTTCAGCAGTTCTTCTCTGTTCAAGGGCTTTTCTATCAGTTGATGGATCATCTGGACTCCAATAGGATGATATAACAGACAACCAGAATTCCAAATGGTCCATGTTTGTCATAGGACATTTGTCATCTACCTTGCGTTTTACGGAGCCTTGCTTCACCAATGGAGTGGCTTGCGCATGTACGTCGTTTTCCAAACTGTGCACCAATATGTAGATGCCCTTTGGAGAAAGGAGCACTGGATGAATTGCCTGATACACAGGCTGCCCTGCAAAATCCATTGTGATCGAATATATCAAATTTCCCTCTACTTCCTTATCTGGATGCTGCAGAATATTGCTTACGACTTCTGTTATTCCTTCAGGTAGCTCAATTTCCATGGGGATCTCAAGTGCATTACCGGAGGTCGGCATGGAATCGGCTGACTCACTCTTTTGGCCACCAAAATCTGTCACGCAAGATAATTGACGTTTTATTCGTCCTCCCTCGTTTTCACTTGTCTTTTGTCCAGCTAATTCACTTGCATTATTCTTTATTCCTTCCCCTTTGCATTCTTCGTCATCTAGACTTCTGTTGAAATCTGATGAGTCCCCAAGGGTCATTTCTTTAAGACTATGAACCATTGCCAAGGCTTCTGAGCGTAAACGAAAAGAGTCCTCTGACAGCATGTCTAGATCGTCACTCCAGATATTTTCCTCTGCCTTACCGAAACAACGGTGAACACTAACGCCATCAGTACTATCTTCTTGATGACTGAACAGTTCACCTAATGAAATAAATAGACATCCAGCTCAAAGACTACTCAATGTGTTTTTTTTTTCTTTCTCGACAATTTATTGTAGTTTCGAGAAAAAGGAAAAGGAAAAAAAAGGTTAGGAAAGGAAAGAATTGGTAGCATAGGTGAACGGATGGCCGGAAGAAAGAAAAATTCCAAGACTTAGAAAAGCAAAACAGTTTATCACATGTACTTCCATGTAAATTGTATGCAGATAAAAAGATTTAGAAACAAGATATTATCTAATACTAATACCAATACTCCAGTAGGTTCCGTGCATGAGATCATGCGGACCGGTTCAAACTATCGTCCTCGACAGTGCTTTGCAAAATTGCTGGCAATCAACTTTGTCAGTGTCCGTTCCTTTTATCTACTAAAAAATACGACTACAATATGGGAGCCGTTACCGGAGCTTTAACGAGAGTGTAATTCTTACCTTTCAGAGATTTTAACAAGCTTGTTTTCCCAGCACGAGACTGTCCAATCAACATGATGACAATTCGACGATTTTTAGTGTATCCACTTTTAAGGGCATGTTCATAAGCCAATCTTCCTTTTTCACCAAGAGCTTGTATTTCTGGTGGCACTAACTTGTCTAAGAAAAAACGACATCACTATAGTACAGGCTTTTTAATTATAAGGACGTGCACACCGCCACCCGGTTGGCTCAGTTGGTTGAGCACCGGACTTTCGTGCGGGAGGTCGTGGGTTCAAACCCCGGCCGGACCTACACTCAGGGTCTTAAAATAACTGAGGAGAAGGTGCTGCCTTTGTAATTACATCAAATGGTTAGACCTTCCCGTGGCTCGGATGACCACGTAAAATGGCGGTCCCGTCTCTACACACTACCTAACCCTGCATCGGAGGGACGTAAAAGAACCACTGAGGACGTAAAGAAACCCTGGCAGTGACCACCGTCAGTGTCTGGCCTTTACTAATGATTTCTTAATGGGTTGATTGTGGGATGGGTATGGGAGTTTTAAGGGGTTGGGAATTGGTGCAATGTACCTCGATCTATTGTACAGCACCAGCCTGCGGGCAAATCTCAAAAATAAAATTAAAAAAACATACGCGCAAATACAAAACCGGTGCTGAATTAAAATTAAAATGGCAGTTCCCGAGGCAAGTTCCCCTAAAGACATTTTTAAAAGTAGGATCACTTCAAACTTACTTGGATCTTGAAGTTTTAGTGCTCTACAACAAAGAAAGATAAAATAAAACTTCAGAAACTATCATTGATTTATTGCTGTAATGTCGGGAATCATTTTTACCTAATTTTAAAAAATGGAAATAAAATTCCTTTCTTAGGCGGCACTGATTGGATACTTACATCTTTCGAGCCATTGGACATGTGCTCTGAAATGGAATACACCTATTCCATTAACGTTGATAACGGGAGATCTGGAATGATGGATCTGAGACCTATAGAAATTGTTGACGACTGAATGCTCATCTCATAAATACTGCAAATACCTAGTTGCAATCACGCGTGAATGATATTGAATTGCTAATTTGTGTCACTTATCGCATTAATTCACAAAAATTCATCTTGACACCAACCAATTTCTATACGTCTCAGATCACCTGATATCAACGTTACTTGAAATAGGTGCATACCCTTTCTCCTCTGAGACAACAATATATAAATACTTATAACCCAACGATAAATTTTCGCGCGCTGTCATTGGTTCAAATGGGTCACGTGCAGGACGGGTATCAGGCGATATCCCCCGTCCGAAGTGATATTCGTCCAGCAGAAGGTAAAAACGTTAAAAAAGAAAAGAAAAAACACGGAAAACAAAGAAACTCGGTTTTTACAAAACAAGTGAGAGTAAAATACAAAGACTGGTTGAGAAAACTACGGCAGGAAACACGAAAAAATCAACAAAATCTACTGTAAATGTCTTCAATGGTAAGCATCCATGTTTCGTGAATGAAGTTTTTGGTTTGTTTTCGAAATTGTTTTTATAAACTACTAAAAACCAACAAAGAATTCGACAACAAATGTCAAACAATAGAATAGTTCAATGTCAAACAGCTTTCATTCACCAAAATAATTGTTTTTATATCCAGCTTGGAGACGAGAGAGAATTATTTTTTGAAAACTCTGGAGATGACGAGTCGATGCAGTTTGCTGAATTCATTTCAGTGAAGTCGTTGGGTTATAAAATAAATAAACCCCCTCCGGCTCACTGGAATATCGGCTGATGTCCTTGGATGAGAAATGGTCCTCAAAATATCACATTAGCCCTCGAAGCTTCGCTTCTCGGCCAAATGTTCTTTTTTCGGACCATTTCTCATCCTCGGACATTATCAGCCGATATCCCAGCCGCCAGGAGGGGTTTATTTACTAAATATACCCTAAACTTATACTGAAAATGCCGACTTCTTATCAGTAGAGTAAATACGTACCTTGCAAGGGACTTTGCGCATTTCATGAACTCAGGTATTTTATCCACTATATTTTGAGGAGTCCATGTTCCATCATTAAACATTCTATCCCATTTGTCATATTGAAGATGAATGTCCACCTATTAGTTTTAAAGACAACGTATACAAAATGAATAACTAACATACAAGAAAACGTGCTCTCTGTTAGAGAAGCATGAAAAGCTCTTTCAATTCCCGAAAGATTGTTTATTTTACTATGCTAAAGAGATAAAACACTCCCTAATAATGTGCTTGCATTACCGTTTGGTCCAATACTCTTCGTGATGTCTCGGCAAAAATATTAATATCATGAACCAGTTTGACAGTAAACTCCTCTTCATTTTCGGAGGTGAAGGAATGCGCATTTCTCCTTGAAACACGTAACCAGTAAACATCAAAGTCCACTGGCAAACTATCAAAAGGAAGTTTAACGCCACAATGAGTGACTTCTAAATTCTCTTGTATATATTTAAAAAGGACGTCCGCTTCTTCATCTGTAATGTGATCTTCATCATCTGCATCATGAGGACTTGACGAGGAATCTAAAAGAAAATATTTGCTGGCAAATAGAAATTTTATGTTTTCGCGGAAGAGGCGTCGTACATAATTTTCATATAATTTCCTATGAACAATAAGTTCATGTGTATAGCTTCTTACGTAATACCATATGATACCCGGTGGGGTATAGGGGAATGCAATATGGCCTATCCCGTCTGCCAGAGGTAAGCGTACTTTCAATCGGCGTCCATTCAACGCTTAGAGTCAACGAGACAACATCTCAACTCTTATAAAAGTAAGAAGCTTGAGAGAGAGAGAGAGAGAGAGAGAGAGAGAGAGAGAGAGAGAGAGAGAGAGAGAGAGAGAGAGAGAGAGAGAGAGAGAGAGAGAGAGAGAGAGAGAGAGAGAGAGAGAGAGAGAGAGAGAGAGAGAGAGAGAGAGCTAATTTTAGAGGAAAGGCATGGCAATGTACATGAATTACGAACTATAGCTTGTAGTTGTAGTCATGTTATCAGACGACGTAATCATTATTGTAACGAAACTCCGCTCTCACATACCTCTCATGGCCCCATCGTGTCACATTACGTCACGTGCTCATATGATTGACAACCCAAGTGCCAACCATGCTACCAAGTTTGGTTGTCATAGCATGCTTTGTTGAGGAGTTATGGCCAAGGGGCCACCAGATGCGTGTGGGGCCACCAGATGCTGGTGGAACGTGCTAACCCCTGCTCGAACATTTAGTTACAGTAATATATATCATTGGCGACTTTACCTGAATCAATGGTAAAATGGAAGTCTAATTCCTCATCGGGCTGAAAAACGTTCACCACTGCTTTTCTGTTAGTAGATCCACAGAGATAGAAAAAAACAGGAGACGAATTTGAGGTTTTAATGATGTTGCCTATTGGCTCGGATGTTGGTACGTTTTGGTACAAATTCAAGCCTTGATCATCCTTCCCTGTGACCTCCATCAAAACCTAAAACAATTATGAGCAATATATATATTAACTTATTTGTATTTAACAATTGTCGACATTAATAGATGTTAGCGGTTTTGATACTGAGAGGTACACTGAAAACTATTCCATCGTACAGAATAGGAGCAGACAAACAGGACTTTTCCTATTGTTTTGGAGCGAGGTTAATTCAAATCATGTTCATTATTAGCCGTGACTCGCTAGTAAACATTAACATTTTAACATTACAAGAGAATTGAACCACATTGGCTTGTGTTAGTATAGTCCCCTTCAAAGTTCCCTGCGCTATCTTGAAAGGTATCCGTGCCTTTGAATCGAAGTGACGGTGACCTTGCAATGTTAGAGACATGTGAATAATTGTCCAAGGTCTCTTTCTGGGTTTTTTGTCAACCCTCTTTGTAGTGCGTCAATAGCTTGATAGCCCCCTTCGCGCTTCCATAGCAACATAAGCCACCCAAAATTAACCAAACTGGGTGTTACTAAAAAGAAACTGGTGGATGGGCCTACCTTTAAAATCAATAATCTGCAGGATGGCGAATAGAACGCATATTCGTAGCAGTGTAGTGAAGGATATTTTAAAGGTCTATTGAGCACCCACTCACTCAAGTTGAAAGGATCTCTTTCATCACAAATTCCACTGAAGAATTTTGAACGCCATTTTGTCACTTTTTCAGAGTCACTCCCGGTCAAGTGACTTAGAAGCTTATGGGAATTAAATTCATTATGTTCTTCGCCTGAAAATAATATGAACTAGGGTTACGTTTTTTTAAATAGCTGTATAGCATGCATATTTGGAAAACATGTTGAAAAAAACTAGTCTTTTACTCTGCAAGAACTCAGAAACTGTTCAATAAAGAATACGGAATAAAAAGTGCACCTAAAGCCTGAAACAAGACTTTCAGCAGTGATTGTTGTTGAGCAGTTGTTGAAAATGGACCATAAAACTACCTGTGTTTTCCCACCAACGAGCAAATGAGGAGAATAAGTCTAGTCGGCTGTGACGTATACCCAAGTAAACAAGTCGAAGGTATTCCTGTACAAACCGCAAGTTGAAGCTATGTCATTGTTTATTTTTTGTGCCGAAAAAATATTTTTTGTTGCTACAGGTTTAAGAAGAAATGTATGCTTACTTCGCGATCGCGTCTCTACACATGCACGAGATTCCTGGATATACGTCACACTAGAACCCAGTTACCTACTGGTTTTGAAACTCGGTCGTGGGACCAAAACTATCAAACTTTAATTTGAAATTAAAAATCAGGATTTATCTAAATCAATACTGAAAGTATTGAATCAGGGGTCAGGTACACATTATTGATATACGATGTTTATCACGTACCCTCTTTTACATGTGTTAAGTGAATGCGCCCAAAGTAGCTCCATATATTGCTTGTCGCACCATTCTTCAGCTTTCCTTCGTAGACTGACTGCAAAACTTTATAAATTTGACTTGATAAAGTACTGCAATCCGGAGTTTCACTGAAATTCTGGGAAACATTTAAAAAATATTTAATGGAAATGAGCATTTCAGAAATGTTTATCATGTTTATGCATACCTCTGCCTTATTGGATGGAGTTTTCAAAACTACTTTGAATTCAGTTGAGTCAGTGTCTGCGCATGCAGACTGCAGCATAAAACAAGAATTTCCTGAGTTGATAAAGTGTAGTCTCGAGCATTTCTGAGCGGTATCAAGCTTAATAAGGCCATCACTCTGAGAAGGGAAAAGCACAAATTAATCGGCATAATCTATATTCAAGATTCTTCGGTCTTAAATTCGAGAGGTCGATCCAGATGCATCAAATCGCATAAACACCTCAGTATTTCAAAAATGTTGTTGTCGGTCTAAAGATCTAAAATCTGAAACAATTCGCCAATGCAGGGGTCTGAAACTGAAACTGCTGAAATGGGCGGAGGACCACTGTATGGTGAGCTATATATAGTATATAGTACCCCCCCCCCCCCCCCCGAGTGATCTGGAAAGGTTGGCTTTTGTTAGCTGGCTATATCTCGAATCTGGCCCGGCTGGGGGGGGGGGGGGGGGGGGGGACTCCCACATATAAAAGGGCAGAAATTTTGAAAATGACCCCTACAATTGCAAGGTACCGAAATTCTCTTTCTCGTACTCATAACAATCACTCCTAGATGGTCAAATGATGCTAGTTTTACGGCATTTTAATAAGTTAATTTTAATAAGTTCATTTGAACACCCTAAAAGGAAAAGTAACCCCTAAATTAAAGGTACAATGAGCATCCCTGCCCCCCCCCCCCCCACTCCAGGGGAATACGGGGCCTTACATTATCGAGATCAGACAGTAACAATAAGCTATGATTAAATCACCAAATAATCTGATGCACAAACAATAACAAATATTATTAAATATATATTAGAGAGTTTTTAGGCCTAAAAAGTGAAAATATATAAATAAATATAATTTATTAATATCTGATGCTTCAAAACCTTATGTATTTGACGTGTCTTGCATCAAAGCAAGGCATAGAAGTGTTTTTGGTAACTTTCAAGATATACACGATCATATTTCAGTTTTTTTCCCGTTTTTGCATCTCATTAGGTATTTGTATTTGTATATGTGTACAAATGTATACTACAACGTTTCTGCAATCGAGTGTATATATATATATATATACAGTATCTATATATCTATATATAGTCTATATAGATAGATATACAGACATATAGATACTTTAATTAGTGGTTGATATACTGAGAAAAAGCCCATATTTATCATGAAGTAACATAAGGGCATTTTTTATAAAATATGTTGAATAGCAAACTGAGAAATTCCATATAAACTTACAATCACTGATTTAACTTTGATCTTTGCTAACTGTCGACGAGATGTATCCCCTCCTCGGATAACAAAATAGTCTTTGCCATTGACCGCGGTTCCATGGTAAATACTTGTGGATGTTTCTTGAATAATTCTCCTTATGGTTTGTCTTTGTCTTCCAATGACATATCCAACCAACTCACAATTAGGTACACAAATAAAAATTTCCTTCAAAACAAAAGGAATATAAAAAGGAAACATTATAAAGTGAATACATATTATATTGTATACTAACCTTATTTCAGGGTGGCACAGGCTAGGGGGTATAATGATCGTGAATCATGGACTATTTTTTAATGAATTCACGAATCACAAAATGATTTATTGAATAACCTTGATACAAGGATTTAGGGTGTAGTACAAATTTTCACAAATCACAGTCTTCAAAATAAGCAGATTACACGCCACCACAGGAGGACTGAAATTTACGAATCACTGACTTTATTTTTTTGAATTTCACGAATTACTGTCCCAAAACAGGGTAAGTCATGCATCACTCGTAACCCCTGTGCCACCCTGTAATTTATGTTGCTTATATTTGCTTATTATATGCTCCTTAATTATAATATTTATGAATAATAAATATAAGACAGAGTGATTAGAGCAAATAATAATAATAATAATAATAATAATAATAATAATAACAACTTTATTAGGCAGGCTTTATTAGGCAAGGCATGCGCAGTAACCAGGGCTTTTGCCGGGGCATGGTTGCATGCACATGAAATTGAAATGTTTATATCAGCCATCAACTTAAGAAGAGCTATAAAACTCCAAAAAAAGATCCAATAATGAATGAGAACCTGCTCAGTCATTCAAAATCTGAAAAAGCTCTATAATTGGAGTAAACAACTGTCACTTCACAATCTTAAAAACTTTCCAAAAAAAGCTAAGGGAATTGAAACAATTTGTTTGCTGGTTTCTTTGTTTGTTTGTATGAAGCAAAAAATAAATGAGTGTTTTAATATTTCCCATAAATAATGCATTTCAATCAGAGCAATAATCACACAATAGGATAAATTATGAATTCCAGTTTTCTTTCCAAAAAACAGTATACAACATACAAATTAAAGATACATCAGTTCTATTTATTTATTTGCTCATTTTTTTAATATTTTGTTACTTTGTTTTTCATTTAATTAATTTGTTTAAGTGTTAAACCAGTTATTCAGTCATCCATTCAAACACTCCTCCATCCAACTTACTTTAATTTACATACTTATAATCAGTGGAAAATAACGTAAACCCTAGCTCAGATTGCAGTGTACACAAAAGAATATTAAAATGTGTATTTTTTATAATCTATTTTTAATTCTTTGTGTTGCACTTTTCCATTTCATTTGAATTTATTTCAATTTCGTTTCATTGATAAAAGAAATCATTAACACAAGATATAATCAAATATATATTTTTTAAGATGGGAAAGATAAAGGCAACAACAAAAACAACAACAATTTATTGTCGAGGCGACATTGCTACATGATAAATATTTACAAAATATGATAATTAATTAAAAATAATAATGGTTCTCGCTCTAACAATAATCTAAAAGCTAAAGATCAGTTAAGCTTATAAAACTCATGAATAATTAATAAGGAAAACACAATAGAAATCACTTTCCGTGGAGGAGGTTGTATGTCTGATACAAAATCGTCCTGATTTGCATAAACTTTAACTCCAATTTTCTCAGCCAAATTCAATTTTATTTTTAAAATTTTAGTAGAATATGAATGTATACACCTAGACGTTTCATAAGTAATATACAATATTCATGGCCGTGTTGTATCAGATATACAATCACTCGCCTTTGGCTCGTGGTTGTATATCTGATACAACACAGCCACTTATATTGTATATATATTACATATAAAACAAGGAAGGCTTAATACAACTATGTGTAAAAGGATTAATGCTGAGTGGATTATTAAATAGCTAAAATAAATAAGCTAATTGAATAAAACAGTGGGTAAACTATAACTACTATACTATTGATTAATGGAAGGCTAAAAATCTGAAACCTTAAAACTGAAAAGCTGAAAACTGAAACCTTACTTAAGAAAATGAAAATTTTCTATTTTA
This sequence comes from Anthopleura xanthogrammica, assembly GCA_964019055.1. Classification (NCBI taxonomy): domain Eukaryota; kingdom Metazoa; phylum Cnidaria; class Anthozoa; order Actiniaria; family Actiniidae; genus Anthopleura; species Anthopleura xanthogrammica. The sequence goes on along the minus strand of OZ025215.1, from coordinate 1,712,556 downwards.
ACATAAATTGGTTGTTAAAAGAATAAAATGACTGCAGCAGTTGTTTAAATCCTTTGTTTTATCAATTATCAAGTCTAAAATTTATATACTAAAGATAATGATTATAAATGATGTCATGATGATAAATATTAATATAATCATAATCATAATTACAATCACAAGTTACAGTCTTAATCACAATCACAATCACCATCACAATGATAATTATAACTAATAATAATTTTGATAATGTTTACACAGAGTGGCTCTAATCTTCCACTGAACTCCAATATTGGATAAACATAAAGTTGATTTTTAAAGTGGGAGGAAAATTAGATCTAAACCGAAAAAAAACCCTCGAAGCAGAGGAGAGATCCTACAACAAGCAACCCTACGTATATACTGACATATAGGACACTGATCGAGTTGGGGATTCGAACAATATTAATATTACGTTTATACATCCAGACAAAAATAACTTTCTTTAAAACCCTTTACATATATTTGTCCTTTGTATAACTTGCACACGAGTCTAACTATATGCATCGAATACCTTAAAATATTTTCTAATTTCATTTACAGTAAAAGAATATTCTTAACTATTCGAATTCGACTGATTATATGATGCACGAGCATCGAGATCATACCATTTACATTAAAATGATCACTAATGTGATTTTTTGAATATTGATCAGAATTCTGCAAAATATAAACAAACAAATATATAGAGCATTCGGTTATAATGTAAATGACTTACATTTGAAGCCATTCTTGCGTCTAATCCTTGGTAAAATTAATCTGCAAACTGTGCAACCAATGAATTCTTGTGTCTGAATGATGAAAAGCATAAAAAAAGTTAATAACTTACTTGTCGTGTTATGTGAAGTGAAAAGTTTTATTAAAGATTTGACTGACGGTTGTTTAGAATTTATATTTTCAGAAAAAAAGAACCTAGGCTTACCATTGTATGAATCCATATTGGATAAAGCCACTGTGAAGAAGACTTGTCCAATGAATCAGAAGAACACGAATTCGAACCCGAAGACAAGGAAGTAACTTGTTTGTGTGAAATAATCCATTTTACTAAACCACAGTTTCAAAAAACCCAAGCAACTGGTTGTCAAAAATGGAATTTATATGTGTAAATCTTGAAATAAGGTTAAACAATAAAAAAAAAAAAGGCCGTTATGGTGGCCACTGAAACTAAATGCAACGCATCAGACGGGTTCCAGGAATTGACAAGACATAAGAAAAAGTTAATGGGGTGGGGAGGGCAAAGTAGAATTGGCAGTATTACCTCTGTTTCGGTTCTTATTGACCATATTTGAGATTCCAAATCTTAAAAACTTGATCCTTGAAGCATATCAGCTACGAATATATTTTTAAAATGGGGTATTTATTATAGATATAGGTGAAAACATCAGGGAAAGCATCGATACTTTTACCCCTCCCCACATGATTCCGACAGCCTCGTTTTCATGGTTACAATCTGCCCCTGCACTAGTACCAACGGAAATAGGCTTTGCTAACATACACTTAAATTCAAAAAGGTTGTCATATGAAAATAAAAAATAACAAATACGGATTAATCATTTTTGCAAAACATATGTAATTATTTCACGGTTTTGAAGGTATAGACTGATATTTCTGAGATTATCTTCTTGTTTTATTATATGGCTACGATAGTACGCGCGCTCTGATTGGCTGATTTCCGGTCTGAGATTTTCCCATCTCAGACCGTTATCATGACAATTGGTCCGGATTGTATATCAAATTTGCGAGTTTGTTTACAATTTTCACGTCGCGAAATTTGACATTTTTTCTCGTTAAACAAGAAATTTATAAGCAAAATAAAACACAAAGCGAACAAAGAAATTATGAGCTACGAAGAGGACCATTCTCCGAGCAAATTTTACTACCCTGACGAGCTCGAAGTGGACATGAAAATCTTGTTTTGACTTCGCGTGAGGTTCGCTGGTCGTCAAATATATTTTTTTCAAAGAACCAAGTCTTTTTACTAAGTCTTAGCCTTTTTTTCTTGAAATGGGATCAAAAACAAAAAATCAAAGCTTCAAATATCGGTTTTTTGGTTCACAATTAAAAGATGAAAAAGAAGAAAAAGATGATAAAAATCTAGAATGCAGTAAAAACGACAAACTATCCAAGTTTTTCTGACAATGTTTGCCGAACCAACGTCCTTGGCTTGTCTGAGAGTTTCTCCAGCTAGTTTACACATTTCTTGACGATTTTTTTACGAAATATTAGTTAAAATTAATGAATTTACCTTCTATGAAGTGTTTTCTACAGAACTGAAATATCATTCTTGCAGTATAATCAGGTTTTTCTAGTCTACAGGCCACTTTTTCTCTCACTGAAGTTTCAGTCACGAAACTTCATCGTAAGATTAAGAATCTTCCCTCGCTTTCCCTCGCTAAATCTTCTTTAGCAAGTCGCTAAAGTCGAAAAATTGTTTTTGTTCACTTTAAGACAGACATGACTTCGATTAAACGTATTTTTCGCATTGCAAAAATAAGAAAAAAATACTTCTTGATCCATCTTTGACTACATTATTGAAAACCAACAATATGAAAACGGCACAGCTCCTAACAGTCAAGAACAGATTGAAAACTCCGTTACAAACCAGAAAGCTAAAAATACGATTAGAAAAACCAAGTCGGACATGAACATACTCCATAAATATTTAAACAGCCTTGGAAAAAACACAGAGATTGAAAGCTTACCAGCTATCGACCTATAGACCATCTGTTAAACAAGTTCTTGTTTAGTTTGTTCCACTTCGATTGTTTTAAAAAAAAAAACTTAAAAACATTTAAAATCAGTGCTTGAACTTCTGTGACATCGGTCTGAAGGGTCTTTAAAGTTCTTTGTGTAAAAAAATAGCAGTTTCCTGATGTAATAAACGCAAGATTTGGCAGTTTGACTTTATGTGTTTTGCTAGTTGGAAACGATCGATACCTGGCCAATCGATATTCGCGCGATACCGGAAGTTCGCGTGTTTTTTATCGACGCAGCTAAAAAAAACAGCCATATAATAAACGATTTATTAACCTCGCTTGCTCGGTCTTTACGAGAAAATATCAGACCTCGGTCTTTTTTGTACGGACCTCGCTGCGCTCGGTCCGTACTGTCAAGACCTCGGTCTGATATTTTCCCGTACAGACCTCGCGCTCGGTTAATAATCCTTTAATATTACTAAACAGTTATACTCATCAATCTAGGCAGAACCAAAATAAAGAAAAATATTTCTAATCAATTCCTATTTGTTATTTTGTTATTTTTTATTTTTATATGACAACGTTCTTGCAATTAGGTGTAAACATAAAAACTAAAATATTTTAAAAGTTATTAAAAAAATTTTGGCTGCTGACATGCATTTTTTATTTGTAGTCTAGAGGCAATTTTGGAAATTTTAAACGTAATGGGTGCCCACATTTTTGAGCTTAAATTATAAATATTCAAATTAGTTTTAAAATGTTTTTTGGCGTGGTTACTCGTCAATTTTCAGATATGATTATATTCATTTTGAAGATTACTGATTACATACACTGATTTTCATTCTTACGCGACCCAGACGAGTAGCTATTCTTCGTTTTCACGTGACGTCATAGACCAAGAAAAAAAAAACTTAAGATTAGTTTTTAATGCTATGAACTTGGCTCTTTGATATGTTTTAGAGAACTATGATATGACTTAGTTTACCACTGACCTCGAGTTTACAAGGGAAAACGTAAGCCGGTCAGAAGGGTCCACCATCGAACAGGTAAATCTGGGTGTGCTTGTAAAAGCATTAAAATGAATAATAGAAAATATGTAGAAGTTATAGAGTAGCCCTATTACTAGGGTGATAAAAATCAAAAAAATCAGTGACAAATTAAATATTTATTACGCAGTTAACCTGACTGCGACTTCAGGATTTTTTTCATGTACATTTGGTAGATAAAAATTTTAAAAAAATCATGGCAACAGTGGCGTAGGGAGGACCCAGGATCAATATTCAATGTGGGATGCCAGTACCAAACAATGTGTGACATCAGAAAACATTGTACGCATGCTCCTTAGAAACATAACACTGATTTTCTTAAATAACACTGCTTTTAAAATCTACTCTTCAGAAATCAGTATCCTCATTAAAAACTCCTCCGGCTCGTTGCCACTTTTATTGATATTGTATCTATTACTTGAAACACAGGAGAGAACCAACAAACAATTCTACTCACATATGACACCAAGCCCAATTGGACTCGAACCCGGGTCACATTGGTGAGAAGCGAGCGATTTCACCGCAACGCCACCCATGCTTTCGCCTAGTAGCCTGAAAAGATCATCAGGTAGCATTCTTCCTCCGTTAGAACTCCATCGTTTAATGATGTGCTAAAGATAGTCATCTGCCACTGCGTTGGCATCGCACTTGACTAACACATCATACAGTTCTCCAACGGTTAATCGTCGCTTTTTACCCACTTCTTCTAATAAATCCTCGACAGGGTTCTTCTGTCTATCATAGAACTCCCAAGTTTTTGATTTTCCGAACGCGCATACTATTCTTCTTGGTAATTCTTGGCCTAAAGGGGAAAAAGCAATTGAATAAAAGATCAAATTTCCCAGCAAACATACAGCTACTGAGAAGCCAAAAGTGTTTCTTTAGTCCCTCTTGCCAACCCATAGCCAGTCGAGTTGTCTATCGGAAAGTGCTTTGCGTTCGTTCTCAAAAGACATCGAGTTTCAACGTATATACGTATGAAAATCTAGTTTTGACGTTTAAACTCGATTTTGATCCCTCTTGCCAACCCATGGCCAGTCGAGTTGTCTCTCGGAAAGTGCTTTGCGTTCGTTCTCAAAAGACATCGAGTTTCAACGTATATACGTATGAAAATCTAGTTTTGACGTTTAAACTCGATTTTGATCTTCTTTGAGCTATAGTGAACTCAATTTAATTTCTTGTTCGTTGCGGGTGAAATTAAATAACTTTACAACAATAGCTTCTTACCGCACAGTGCTCGAGTTAAATCCTGCTTCTTCTTTGCATCCAACTGTTCGTAGGGTTTATTTTCCTCTTCTAAAGGTCCTGTTGAAATAGGTAATTATATTTAATAAATGTATATTAATAACAAGAGAAAAAATGAAAATGAAAGAGAAGAGAAGAGAAGAAAAAAACAGAGAAAGGAGAAAGTAAAGTCAAGCCATAGAGATAAGAAGTAGACTAGGTAAGGAAACTCTCTGGACTCGCAAGAGAAGGACTAGGGACACCAGCAAAAAGAAGGAAAATATAATACCTGTCGTTCCACTTGGCACATATTTCCTCAGCTCCTCGATCAGTATCTTTCGTTTCAATCCTTTCAACTGCTGGCATACGTGTCTGCACTTCTTAACCGCCTCAGGTGGCGGGTCCTTCATCGATGTTTTATACGACTTCAGTTCTTCAACTAGTTTCTTGAATTGAGCTATTGCTACCGCAGAGCTTTCTGGTAATGAAAGCTCTTGGGTAGCATAGGGCACAATCTCATGGCTTTGGGGATCTTGGGCTACTAAAAAGAACATGTTCGATGAAAAATAAAATGGCAAACCATCTCCGTTATCTGATGCACTTTAAAGCCGCATCTACACGAGCAATTTTTCCTAGACAAGTATCCTTGACAATTTTTATTGCTCGTGTAGACGATCAGCAAGTTTTCATTGATAGTTTTCTATTGTCAAGGTTTCTTGCTTGTGAAGATGATAAACACCGAGTTAGTTTCCTTGAAAAGTTTGTGTTTGTTATGACCTTTCGCTGATTGCATTCACATCGTCCACAGTGCAATTTGGGCTGTGTATGCAACATGCCGACATACAACATAACCTTCACCAACCTTTTACTGTGCAGACACACTCACCGAGAAAACTCGAATAAAATTGGCCAATCCGATAACAGTAAACTAGACAAAGATTGAACAGCATTAGCCAATCAGACTATCACGTTGTCATGTTTTTTTTATATCGATGTGCTATCTGATTGGCTGGTTAAAAATATTGAACTAAATATCGCAATGTGATTGGTTAATGACACTAGTTTATCAAAGTGTTCCCGGTTGGAGTATCCGCACAGTAAGAGGTGGCTGTACATGTGTAGCTTCCTCGCACCATGCATGTTTTGTTGTTTGTTTCAAACTTCAAAGGTAATGCACCCTTCTTGAAATTATCTTGGAGCGAGGCTAGCATGAAACACAAAAGAAATCACACTTTTTCTCGATGGAATTTGTGGCATTTCTTTTGTGTTCCATGTTAGCCTCGCATTCAAGATATTTTAGAGAAGGGTGCATTGCTATGCATTCAAATCCACCCCAATCCCCTCCGATATTCCTCCTTCTGGATCCTTCCTTGATTATACTAACCTTCAGATGTGGAAGGCATGTCATCTAAAGCCAACCGTTGAACTGCTTCTGTTACAACTTTTGTTGTATTCGAACTCTATAAGGTAAACAGATGTTTTTCCAGATTGGTAACATAGATTTACGTGCGTTAGTATAGAGTTAAAAGAGTTGTTCCGCACAAGAACGTTAGAAATGCAAATGTACAACTTGAGACCTTGGACATGTAAATTAATGCCGAAAGTGTAAAATACGCGTGCAGCTTTAAATTCTTAACGCCTTCTTTGCACAATTTTCTTGTTGACATTGTCCCCAACGCAATAAGTCTAAACAAGAAAAGTTGTGCAATATTTTACACTTTCGGCATTAATTTACATGTCTAAGGTCTCAAGTTGTACATTTGCATCTCTTACGTTCTTGTTCGGAACAACTCTAAAAAGTTGTTTATGTGTCGATCAGATCAGAATATTTTTGAAATAGACGTTGCTGAAGGTGATGAGCGCGATGAACGAAACAGAGGAAAGCGTGACGAATTCTATTTCGTATGAAGTATTTCATAACGTGACGTTCATATCGTGACTGGTTGACGTGAGTGCTAAGGGACCAGTCATTATTTACCGCCTGGTGGTGGTGGTGGGGGGGGGGGGGGGGGGGATCACATGTTTTTAGGAAACTAGAGGAGTGATCACCTAAAAAATGACAGGTATCAAGGAGGGGATCACTAAGTAGCAACCAGAAAGGGGGAATCATAAAAACATATTGCTTTTTGGAGTGGTTTAGGTTAAAGGATGATATTGAATTGCAACAAAAGTCCTCTGACCCACCCATTGCCAGGCGATAAAAAATGACTGGTTACCTAACTGCATAAGACCAATTACTTATCCTTTACTGCACATTACTCCATAATGCAGCTTACCGCTTCCTGGTCATCCTGATGCGCATGCCTAGGAATATCAAACCAATCACAGTAGATCTCCTCCTCGAAGAAAGTGTTATTACTGGTATGTTTCCTATAGCAACGAGGTTTTTTATTACGTAACTCCTCTTCTGTGATGAAATGGAGGCATGCGTCACGTGTGCATCCGCTGACATTATGACGTTCACAAGACGCTGATGATTGGTAATACTGTGGACATCGGATACAAAATTCGTACTCTACATTTTTCATCCAGGGAAAGCTTGAACGCATGGCCGTTAGTGTTTTGCTGAGGAAGTCAACAATGAAGCGACATAACTGTTTCAGAGGAAGCCCCATGATTCCTTGCTCGTTAATGACGCTTAAGCTGATTGTTTTTATGTCTGAAGTGACCACTAAATCGAAGCTCTTCCCACTGTCTCCAACATCGCCAACATCGTAAAACCTGTAAATAGAATTAATACACATTTAGAAATGTTGATTTTCGAAATTTAAGAAAGGCTAATAATTACAAACGGTCAATAATCGCACGTACTAAACGGTTTTCTCTGCCGCTTAGAGGTGAGATTTCCGCCTATTTTGCCGAATCAGTATTTTTACTGAAATAAGCATAAATATTTTCTTGCAAAGCTATACGTTTATCATTTAAAAAAAAAATTCCATGATAACGAACCTGCAGAAGTTGTGGTAGAATTTCGGTTGAGGTGAATCAGGCCATTTCTCGTTGCAAGTCTTGGCGATGACCACAAGCAGTCTAGGAAAGATTCCCAGAGGGAGGTGGGCACTCTTGAAGCGTACAACTAAAGTCCTTGACGTCTTCTGGTCGCTTAGCAAATCATTAGCTGATTTGGCATCACTGTTCATCAGCATGGAGGGAACGAGGAAGATGTCTGGATCACCTGACCTTTTCCAGCGGCAGAGAAGTGAAAATTTCTCCATTATCATGAGCAAAGAGCTGGCGGTGTTCTCATTCTCCCAGACGTGGTCGATCAGAGCTCTTTCCAATATCCCATCCTTCTCAAGTCTTTTCCATTGCTCTTCATACTCGTCTTCCCAGTCTTCAGCAGGCTGGACTGTGATGACCTTCACAATCATGTCCAGAAGCCACTGAATGTCAATGAAGACTATCTTTGTATCCTCAAAGTGTATTATGACTTTCAGGTCATGCAAGTAGTTCAAAACCGTATTGAACTCTTCGGTATTAATGGCGATCTGGTACTGCGCAGCAACGTTCTTTGCTTCCTCCAGCGATATGTATTTCTTGTTTTCTTTGGTTGCAAGATCTGACAACTGTTTTTCAAAATGAAGCCAGCGAAGAGGAATAACGTTCATGTATGGAAGGCTTTTTGCAAGTTGGTAGATGTGAGCTCTTAAGCGTTCGACAGATTCTTCTCCGCTTTCGCTTCCTCCCGAAACTGTATTGTTTACGGCGTAAATTCCACGAACAATGTGGTTTCCTCCGGGAGCCTCGTTGTCGTGCTTCAAATAAGAAAATATCTTTCGAGTCATTTCTTCGGCGTTGTTTCCCTTGAATGGAATGTCTGCATGAGTACACACGAGAAACACTGGTGGTAATCTTCTTGGAAGCTTTGCTTCTTTGGTTGGTGGCTTTTGTTCCCTATTAGAGGCCATATTTCCTTTTCGTAAAAGTTTTAGGGCGTTATCATCAATGACCGAGACTCCGTCTGTGGTCCAAAGAGATGCTACAAAGGACAACCAAGACTCCAGATGGTCCATATTTGTCATCGGACAATGATCATCGACTTTCCGACAGGAAGATCCATGCTTTACCATTGGTGTGGCTTTAGCATGTATTTCGTTCTCTAGACTGTTTACCAAAATATATATTGCCTTTTTGGGAAGAAAAACTGGATGGGTTGCATTGTACACTGGCTGTCCAGCAAAATCTAGCGTAACTAAATGAACACAATCCTGAATTTCTAGATCTTCTGGGTTTTGGAGGATGTTGTTTGCTCTCTCAGAGACTTCTTCAGGAATTTGATTGTTTTTTCTACTTCCTTGGAAAAGTGCTGGATCGCTTGGTGTGCTTGTCTTTTCATCGACTGATTCTTCTGTAACAGCAATTCCACGCTCATAATTCTCTATCCTTCTATCCTCGACATCCAAGCTTTTGTTATTTTCTTCCACACGGCTTCCTACTTTTTGTTCATCTACTTCTTCGACTGGATCTTTACTAAGCGGGGGCTCTTCTTTATCATCTTCCTGAGCTGATGTCAGCTCACGGACTCCATTAGAAGATGGCGAAAGGTTTTCAGCAACTGCTCTTGCTGTGCAATCAACGAGGGAGCTCTCAAATGTATCGTCCTTGTGCCAAAGATCCGCTTCTGCTTTGGAGAGGGAGCGATGTAATCTAACGCCGTCAGTGCTGTCTTCCTCAGGATTGAACTTTTCACCTTAAATTAATTATAAGTGTACTATTTATAAGCAAGTTATTGAGTGTTTAAATATATTTCCTTTCGTTGTAGTTCTTGTCAATGTATTCTAAAATCCATGGCCGGAACCAGGGGTGGTAATTAAAAGGGATTTGCTAGCACAGCTTCTCTCAAACAGCTTATACACTAGTTCTGCTGAAAAGTGACATTTACAACTTTATCATGGTTGCGTCTTCTTTACATTTTCGTCAATTGAGGAATTCCTTGTTACAATTGAGTAGGGAACATATGCCCATAGTGACATTACTGAGTTTGTTGCACGGTAACTTGGCAGTGTAGACATGAATCTGCCACAATATATGGCGATCGTCCTACATAATGTATTTTCAATAAAGAATTTTTAAATTAACATAAAATATTCTGAATCAACTGGAATGTCTTACGTCTTAAAGATCTTAGAAGGCTTGTCTTTCCAGCACCGGACTGACCAACTAGTACCACAGGAACACGACAGTATTTTGTTTTTCTACTTTTGAGTGCTGTTTCGTAGGCCTCTTGGGCCAATGGACCACGGGCAAGGATTTCAACAGGAGCTGGGGGGAAAATGTATAGGGTTTTTTTGAGTCAGAGAAAACAAATCATGCGACTATGATTGATTTTCATCTATTGTTCTAGCTTTCTTGTTCACATAATCTTTTCAAAAGTTTCAATCAGCGATCGTTATGTACTTACTGGTCTCTGGAGCTTTGAGAATTCTAGAAATTTTACAAACGAAATATGTTAATGAACAAAATTGGTAATAAGTTGTGGTTAAGAATTAATACTGCTAACCTTGCTAATATGCCAGCACACTTCATGAACTGCGGAATTTTGTCAACTATCTTTTGTGGGGTCCATGTTCCATCTTCAAGCATTCTGTCCCATTCGTCATATTGAAGATGAATGTCAACCTGATTTGAAAGAGTTTTTAAAGGTCTTGATCAGTAAATGTTGGGTATAGCTTTTTTAAGGTTGTTCTAAATTCAAAACTAGACTTTGGTGAAGTTTGGACATACAAATAATTTTGCAGGGACCGCGGAGCAGGGGGGGCTATAGCCCCCCCCCCCCCCCCCCCAATAATGGGAGCATGCATGTGCCCCCAAACCCCCTCGGTCTTCCAGTATTTGGTGGTCGTTAGCCCCCCCCCCAATCAAAATTACGCTCCGCGGTCCTTGGTTTGCCCAATTTTGTGTACACCGCGGTGGCTGGATCCCAGAGCCCTGTTGTCATTCCCTTCATGGTATTCCCTCGAGCACTTGGAGAATTCGAGTGAATGTTTCTACTAAAATTTTAATGCTAAAACAATCATACCGTAGTTTCAGAAGTGGAAGTGGGTGTGATTACAATGTGTTCATAAGCCAGTTTAACGGTAAACTGTTCGTCTTCTTCGGATGTGAATGGATATGTTCGTCTTTCAGAAACACGGGCGTAACAAAGATCGAAATCCCTCGGAAGGTTTTCTTGAAGTATCTCAAGACCAGAATTTTGTTTAACTGTCATGTTGTCACGTATGAAGCTAAAAAGAGCGTCTACTTCTTTTTCGTCAACCTGTGCTTGAAATTTTGAGCCTGTAGGGAAAAAAAGAATATATGAATATCTCATGAGAAAAGTTTGCTCTGCTCGTCTCCACTCCACTCCACTCCACTCCACTCCACTCCACTCCACTCCACTCCACTCCACTCCACTCCACTCCACTCCACTCCACTCCACTCCACTCCACTCCACTCCACTCCACTCCACTCCACTCCACTCCACTCCACTCCACTCCACTCCACTCCACTCCACTCCACTCCACTCCACTCCACTCCACTCCACTCCACTCCACTCCACTCCACTCCACTCCACTCCACTCCACTCCACTCCACTCCACTCCACTCCACTCCACTCCACTCCACTCCACTCCACTCCACTCCACTCCACTCCACTCCACTCCACTCCACTCCACTCCACTCCACTCCACTCCACTCCACTCCACTCCACTCCACTCCACTCCACTCCACTCCACTCCACTCCACTCCACTCCACTCCACTCCACTCCACTCCACTCCACTCCACTCCACTCCACTCCACTCCACTCCACTCCACTCCACTCCACTCCACTCCACTCCACTCCACTCCACTCCACTCCACTCCACTCCACTCCACTCCACTCCACTCCACTCCACTCCACTCCACTCCACTCCACTCCACTCCACTCCACTCCACTCCACTCCACTCCACTCCACTCCACTCCACTCCTATTCTTTACTAGTTATTTCACTTAACCTGAATCGACGATAAAACGAAAGTCCAATTCCTCTGCAGGCTGAAAAACGTCTACCATAGCTCTCTTGACAGTAGATCCACAGAGATAGAAATATGGTTCTGTATCAGAGCTTTTAATTATATTGGCCACTGGTTTACATTTTGGGATATTACTGTAGGTCACTGCATTATTCATGACGTTAATTGCAAGAAATATCTGGAAAAAATGTTTGGAGGACAAAGAAATAGTATGATCTTAAACATCACTTGACAATCTCTTAATTGCTTCTTATTGTATCATCTAAACAGTTGTTGCTGTTTGCGGTCTGGTTGGGTATTTGTTTGATTTTTGTATGTTCGCTTGTTTGCAAATGAGCAATATCACTGAGCAATATCATTTCTGAAAGTTTTGCAGCATTGAATATAATTTTTAGTTTCTCAAGAAGTATTTGAACCGGCAAAAGTTATCAAACTCCAAATAATTATTAAATGCCCTCCTTTCTCAGTTGATTTTTGCAGTCTGCTTGTTTGTTGCTTGATGAAAGTTGATTTAAATACATTAAATAAAGGAAATAAAATGTACTGTGTTCATCGAATACCAACCTTTACCCGTATCACTCTACATGACGGCGTGAAGTACACAAATTCGTAACGGATAAACGGAGAATCCTTTTCCGTTCTAGTAGTCATCCAAGCATTTAGGTTGTGGGGTTCAAAACCATCAACAATACCTCCTACAAATTTTGTTCGCCATTTTGTTGCGTTCGAAGTGTTATCCCATTTCACGTGGCTCAACAGTTCTTGTGCATCGAATTCAGCGGCTATTTCATCTGAGATGCGATATGAAGGTGTTGAGATTAGATCAAATTCAAAATATAGTTAGATCGAATTCTATGAGTAAAAGAAGCTTTTATGTCTCACTGAACTGACAAAAGACGAAAAGAAATGAAAACGAAAAAATAAGAGAAACAATTAAAAAAATGTGTGTGTGAGAGAGAGAGAGAGAGAGAGAGAGAGAGAGAGAGAGAGAGAGAGAGAGAGAGAGAGAGAGAGAGAGAGAGAGAGAGAGAGAGAGAGAGAGAGAGAGAGAGAGAGAGAGAGAGAGAGAGAGAGAGAGAGAGAGAGAGAGAGAGAGAGAGAGAGAGAGAGAGAGAGAGAGAGAGAGAGAGAGAGTGGGAAAGAGCAAGAGAGTGGGAGAGCGAGAGGAAGAAGGAGGAAAGGGAGAAAGTGGGTACACGAAGGAAAATGGAAAACAAGATGGAAGCATACACTCCATGGCTGGAAAAACAAAATTATGTATTGACATTATAATAGTTGATGTGTAAAATTTACAACAGAAACTCGGACACTATATTTCATATCAAAAACAAACAATACAAAACTATACTTTTTAATCCTTAGGAAATACAAATTTAAGAGAAGATCAAATATATATATAAGCAAGTTCTTTTAGGAGGTTAGAAAAAAGTCAAATGCTCCATTAAAAGTGTGCTTCGATACTATATTGCTCAATGCCTTCACATACCATAGTTTACGTTAGATAAGTATATGTGCCCGAAGTGGGACCATATGTTGTTTATCACATCGTCATTTCTTTCTTCGTGTATCGACTGTAAAACGTTGACCATTTGACTTGAAAAACTACTGTAGTCAGTGCTTTGACTGGGATCCTGAAAACGAGAAAATAGGGATTAATAAAGAATATGATAAATATGAATGAGGAGAGACAACGGTTGAAAAATCCCAAGAATAGTACTAGTAAAGGGGATGGTTAAAAGATAAGGTAAAATTTTAAAAAATTATATCGATGTGATGTGATATATGAGTGAAAACTTCAAATGAACTGAAAAGATGGAGGAAAGGCAAGAAATGGGATGAAAAATAAAAACAAGAAAAGAGAACAAAGTCAAGTGAAAAGAAATAAAAAAATATATATAAAAGAAATAAATAACAAAAAAAATTTCGTTTGACATGACAAATTAATCCGTTAAACAGCGTGAACCTACCGTATTAAATGAATTCTTCATTACGACTTTAAAGGCAGAATAACTCATATCTGGCTCTAGTACGAAGATGGAACCATTCAAATCAACAAATGGAAATCTCCAGCACGTTTTGTAGTTTTCCGTTTGAGTTTTTAGACCATTACTCTGACATAAAAATTCAATTGAATAATATAAATAGAATGAATAACTATTAAAGAATTGATAAGTAGATGTATTATGTAGTAATTCAAAGTCAACTACAGCTTGGGCGCTCCTATATCATTGTTTACATACGAAACTATTTACCCTAGATTCCTCGCCAGAGTTTATAAAATCTCAAGAAAAGCATAAAATAACTACTTATCTTGAGTCTTAAAACTCTTAAAAATGGTGGGGTTGCATTGCTTTTCGCAGTGCATTGTAGTTGACTAGGATTCTTTGAGCGTTTCTTCAGTCACGGTTGTTTTTGTTTGTTTATATTTCGTTTCGATTTGTTGTTGTTTTTGTCGTTCCCTTATAATGCTTTTTTTTTTTAATTAGTAGGTGAATACTGATCAATTGCGAATAAAGATAAAAATCAAAAATAAGCAAATAAAATCATTTTAATTAAGAGATTTTCCATTCCAGCTGAGTTGATCGCCTTCCCCGAAAGGAATTATGGGTCACTATTTTTGGTTAGCATTTTTCGAGCATTTTATACAAGTAGACTTTTCTTGTTGATTGAAATAAAATTCCGCTATGAGTTCGACTAGCGTTTACGATTAATTTAAAGCCGAAGGAAGAATTCGTATTTCATAAATTCTCTTGGCAGAATAATGGGAAATAATGGTTGACCTTGAGTTTGTTCTGAAGGTCAACTCAGCTGGTTATCCTAACTGAATAAAAACGAATAGAACACTCTGTTTCTGAGCCACGTGAAGGCTGCATGTGCTGCACGTGATCACATCAAGGTGGAGTGATGCTTTGCACACGCGCGTCAATGACTGGAGAAAAAGGCGGGAAGAACGTCAAGAAAAGGAAAAAATAAGTTTTCGATGTCATATTCTTATCTTCTTTTGCAGGAAGATATTCAAAAGGTAAGCTGTAATTAAATTTGTTCTTTGTTCATTTGTTCATTGTCGGTGAATTTTAGAAGAGTAGGCTTCCCAGAAGCTGCTACTTTGGGAGATAAGATCCAAATAATTTGTCCTGTTTTTGCGAAAATGGCTGACAGCAAGGACCTCTATAAACTATTAAGTATCAACTTCGTAACATTATTCTAAACAAAAATGTTAGTCGTTTGCATTTTTCAAAGCTAGAAAAGTTTAATCGTTTTGTTTCAGCAAATTTGAATTCGATTGCTTTAAATACGCCAGAGAACCAGCCTTATCAATTTGCACTTTTCTCGAGGGTGTTTTGGAATTTTGCGGTTACTGCGGCTGAAAAGAACCATAGCCGTTTCCATGACAATAATGCATTTGATAATCTCAACATGGGGTGTGTTTTCGTGCACCCCCCTGGGTGGTCAACCTGCACGAACCGTTTCAGGGGGAGGTCTAAATTTTTTATTTCCAGCTTTTTCTTACAGAGACCAGCATAGGGAAGAATAATATTTAATATTTTTATGCACTTTTCAGGCAATAAATTGTTTACTTACAATAATTTCCTTGACTTTGAGTTTTGCTGCATATCGATTTTCTGCCTGGCCTTCTATAGTAAATTCAGTGGTTTCCTTTTGATATTGAATGTAAGTTGATGTGTCTTCCATAAGTCTGTTAATAGTTTGACCATATTTTCCTATGACATAACCAACCAGCTTTGGATCTGGGACATGAACTGTGGTTATATATTCTTCTACATCCTACAAAATTAATATCATACCGAAAAGATTAACAATTAAAAAAATACTACATACTTTCCTTATTCTCATTGCAGCCCACATGATCAATGCCAATACAATAATTGCTATTATTATCACTATTATAATTTATGATTATGATAATCATAATTATTATTATACTTATCATTCACAACTTTTGTAATCAATAATCAATGCTGAAAATTTTTAAACTGCAAGCAGTCCCACTATTTTCCTTGGTCACTGTCGGCGCTGCCTTTGGTTTGTTTCCCAAGCCCTCTTCCCTGGGGATATTTGACTCGCAACCCTTGGACAAACAAACCAAAGGCAGTGCTGACAGTGACCAAGGATTAAAATTAATAGAGGAAATGCTTGCAGTCTTGAAAATTCTGTTTTGACTTTTATAGATATCAAAATAATTCCAAGATATAAAAAAAAACTACTTACCATTGTTGCAGCTTCTGCCATATTTCATAAATAAGAAATTATATTCACTAGTAGAAATTCAAAAATTTTTTATTGATCAAAATCAATCAACAGAGAAAAGATATCCATTCCTGTGAAGTGGGGGAAAAATTGAGAAAAAAATGAGAAAAAAATTGCTTCATATTCACTTTAATCATAATTCATTTAACATAACAAAATAATACTTTATTCATTAATTAATAACTAAATATCCTGTCCTTCACTGTGAATAATACTCTGGGACACTGGCCCTTCTGTGTAAGGAAAAGCAGTAATTATTGTTGTGTGAATTAAAATAATTTACTGAATGAAAATTTATAACCCCCCCAGTAAGTAAGAAAGAGAATGGGAAAGTTAATTAAATCAGCTAACTGTTTGGCTTTGCTTGTTTCTTTAAAACTAAAAGTATTTTTATTCCAGTAGGGCAGTTGCCTTAATATACTGCATGAGTTTAAAGAAGAGTCCAATATTTAAATATTAATTTTCATCTTATATTATAATGGTCTTAAAATATTTCACTTTTCAACAATAATTCTACTTTTACACCCTCAAGGTTTAGGATCTTGGGTTAATAGAGATTTTGCTCCTTCACACACCAGCACCCATAATTGTAGCTTGGGCTGCCTGTGGTCACATGGCAGAACAAATAAAATCCCCTTTTTCTCAGGGGCTATAGGGGGGAGGGGGTCATTTCCAGGTTCATCAGAGGGGGATGAAAATCAACTGAAGTTATACACATGCTGTTAAAAGTGAGTTCAACTAAGCTTCCTTGTTATTGCCTTTTTTTGTTTAATTTATAAGGTATAATATAGCCTGGCACAAATGGAACTTAATTCAGCTACTACCAAAATGCATTATTGATATAAACTTAATTTAATTCCATAATGCATAATATTCTAACCTGATACCCAACTTTAAGGGTTACTCATATTTTGAAGCACATATTAAATACTTGTGTAGACTAGCTACTGGTACTTTGATAACTATTCTGAGATTCTGGGGGGGGGGCACAATAAAATTAGGTTCACAAAGAAGGGGCTATCAAAAAGTTGTTTTACAACTCAGAATCCAGATAGCTCCCCCACCATTAACTATTGCAACAAATGTGGTCCATGTCATAGACCAGTTTTCGTATGACTTATGGCATGGACCACACCTTGCTGTGACCATGTCGGTACTAGTGCGGTGCCATGTATGAAAACATTTGACATTCTGTGCTGTGTCCAATTGTCCGTGCCGTGCCGTAACCGTGCTTTGTGCGGTGACTTTTCCCTCTCATACAAAATCTGTTGTAATATATAGTGATTAACATTAATTGTGCATCATTTGATTAATTGCTAATTAATCTTAAACTTAATAATTCGTAAAGCCTTTTTTTCTAAAAGATTATTAAGGGTTTATATTTAGAAGGTTTAGAAGGCAAATATTTGTATTGCTGCAGTGCATCAAAAGTTATAAGACTTGATGATTGCTTTCATGCATGAAACATGAGATAATAACAATAATAATAATAATAATATAATAATAATAATAATAAAACATTCTATACCTATGCTAAGTAAGATGAACCAAGATGAAATTAAGGAATAAGGAATATAAGGAATAAGACCGGGGGAAAAAGGGAGGAAAATGTAATTAATCACAACTTAGCTTAGGCCAGTAGCCCGCAAAGTTGTATCAAAAAATCGTAAAGTTTTCGTGAAGTTTTTTTAAAAAACGTTTTGAAAAATGGTACAAATTGGGGGACTCTCCCGTTCAAATTTCCCTGAGGATATGTCTCCAAAGGAGCCAAGATTGTGTGTTATCCTTGTTCACACTAGAGATATATTTCTTCTTAGAAATCGGGTGCACGCACTTATATCTCTATCAATTTATAAGATTAAAACTTATAATGGTAATATTCTAGGATTTTACATTTACATGAAAACTTATGCTGATAATATCCTAAGATTTTACATTTACATGAATTCGAAGTGAAATCAACTTACTCGATTTGGTGACATCGAAGAGTCGGAAGTAACATTTGCTTCGCCTTTTCCCAATATAGAAACCATTTGGCTTCGATAATCTTGTTTCTTGAGATCTTCTGCTACCAATCACATGTTTTCACTATACACTTAAACTATATGCAAGTAAAAAATCATGTATATTCTACATAGTTAAGGTTTGAAAACCAAAAAAAAAAATTTTTCTTCTTGCTGGCATAATTAATTAACGGCAGTTCCGAGAAATCTATCGAATAAGTCAAACTGTACGTAGGGGGGTCCCCATAGCAAGCCAAAGATTTTCTAATGCTTATAAGTCACTTGTATTAAATTTATATTCTTCTTTCTCTTTTTTTTGCTTCTAATAGATTGTAATCTAAAATGTTAATAAAATTTATCCTCCAAAAAAAGTTTAAAAAATGTAAAGATACCAGGGTACGAATTGTTATCGTCTCTCCCTTCCCCTAATGCACTTTTTGCTCGGCTGACCCTCGCTTTCATGTGTTGTGTGGGAGTATAGACATCTACTAAGTATCCAAAAATAGAAATCGAAACCTGAAGAACTGTATTTCTTTTTTCGTGTTATTTGAGTCTGAATTTTTATGTATTATGGACAATCTTACTTTGTTAATTTATATTTCACCGAATAAAGCTTTGCGCAACAGCTAAGCTAATAAGCGTCTTATTTTATTATACATTTTTTCAATATTAGTTACGTTAAGTCAAGAACTGAAGAGGAGGGTTTTTTCCCAACTCTAATTGCTGTCACGGAAATTGTTCTTTCCCTCCTGTCAACCAAAATGACGCAATGTTTCCAACCAAAAACCTAATGCATATCGCCCAATTATTCACCCAGACTCGATTACTTGTCAACTGATCAATGCCATGTCAGAACAGAAGTCTCTCGTTTGCAGTCGGTTTTAGTTCGGAATCAGTATTACGTATTCATTTTGATTGACGGCAGCGAAAAACTAATTTCACAACAAGCAAAAAATTTAAAAAAATAAAAAAAAGAAAGGGACAGAGGACTTTTGGAAAGTATAAACCAAACGTTGAATCCCTAAATTTGCAAAATATTGAGGAGTGAAAGAATGAATCAATCTTTTTTTTCCGGGATTCAAGTTTCTTTTCCTAAATTCACTTTTTTTTCTTCAATCAGATTGAAATTGATTATGCATTGAAATGAATTAAATCATAACGTTTTTGAATAAGATTAATTGTGTTATCATGCTCGAGGCATTATTCCTTGTTGTGAAACGTCACGTTTTTTACATCCTTTATCCTTTTTTTTTTCTTTCCCCAAAGCGATTCCAGGGCGCGGGGGATGTTCGAGGCCCAGAGGAATAATGGGGTATAATGCGTGAACAATGAATTCCTGATCACCCTAAACCTTTATGATAAAGTCACATGTGTCTTCATGATAAAAGTTTCTCCGGATACACTGAATTACTTTCCAAAGTTTTAAAAGATTTTAAAAGCCCATTTTGTTGCATAACGAGTTGACTTGGAGTAGAATCTTCTATAGCTTTCTTTTCTTCTGCGTCTGTTTTGGGCTGTCTAAGGCCCAATTCATACGTCGCGCTTTCATGTGCCGAACCTCCGTTTTGGTGGCATTCTGCTGCGTATATGAAACACCAAATGAAAATGACAACTTAACTGCTTCATGCGAATAAAGTACTGACTGCTAGCAAATTCTGCACATTTGAATTTCTAATTTTATTTGTCTATTGTTATTGTAGATACATTATTCCCAAATGGAAACATCAAGACCTTTTTTCTTTTGTTTTCTCATATCAATCAACTAATTACATTTTTCGATTTCATAGTTTCATCGATATTGGACAAAATGGTCATTGAAAATTAATGAGTTTCTTAGAGCCATTTAAAAAACTCGCAGCACGTGTTTTATCAATTATTTATGCTTGATAAAACACTCCTGCTCGTTTTTTAGATGCTACGAATACACTTCTTTTATTCTCTATGTTCGATTCTCTGATATTTTTTTTCTTACTTTCAGTTGTGAGTCAGAGAGGTCGGCTTGGAGCAAGTCTAGCTGAACCTTTGCGCTGGACGAAGAGGTAAGGAGTATTCCAAATTGTTTCCCGCCAATTTTACAAATTATGCTCGCGCTCTTTGTCAACGTACAAAAAAGTCTCTTTATCTGACATGTGTCACCGTGTTTACAGATGGTTATCAGCAATTGCATTGGCACCACTTTCTACTATATGAACGTAAGTCTCTTTATCTGACATGTCCCCACAGTGTTTACAGGTGGTTATCAGCAATTGCATTGGCACCACTGTCTACTATACGAACGTAAAGCTCTTCTACTGTCATGTTTCCACAGTGATCGTCCAGAATGACCAAAACAGGGTTCCTTTCTCTGTTATCGTAATACGCAATGTCATCTTTCGATACTCCTACTTTCTCAGCAAATGCTTTCCATTCATCGTTAGCTAAAAATACAATATATAAATGTATTAAATACTCTGTTCAAAGCAGAATTATCATGACATCATGATGCAACATTCGATACAACAATTACCAACAAAGTCACAGTATGCCAAAACCAGCACCAACACAGTCACCAACCATACCATTACTACCACCACCACCACCACCATCACCATTATCAACAAAGATACCACCGCCACAATATTATCACCATCAACACAAGGAAGAATTTGACTTGCCTGATAACGCTCGTGATATTCTTCGTTTCAAATTGGAATCCATGTATTTAACTAAAAGACTTCCATCACCAAGAGGACCTAAAGAGTTGGAAGATGAAAAAAAAAATTAATAAAAGACCAGAGGGCATCGTGGATCTTATGCATTTGAAATAAAAAGTAAAATTCAGCGATTTGTTCTCTTTATGTAGCTAGTATATTGCTTCGGATGGAATGCACTAAACATAAAACTATTATTATTATTCATTTACTTTAGACATTACATGACCCACAATGCATTTCGGTCTTGGAATGCACTATTCGGTTTGCTATATTCAGTATTCAACGTTTTTTTTAAATAGCTGTATACAAAAGGTTCAGAATTTTTGCATATGGCTGTACATGCCGAGTTTCCTCTTTCTGTTTTTTCTTGTGGGCGCCGATGTGTTGCGGTTGTCGTATGTAAAGGTTTTCCGTGAATCCGCTGGATTTTAGAGCTTTTTCGTAGAGTGGCTTGGCTCTGTTAAATGCTTCTTTATTACATGATAATGAGATGTCTGATATCCTACGGTTGATGGCTGCGGATAGCTGTCTAATTATGGTAGGTGGGTGGTTAGATTTCGTGTTGATGTAAAGCTGCTCGTCGTTTGGCTTTCTGTAAGGGTAATATGATTCGTTTGTCAGGTTAAATTATTTGAAGCGTCTCGTTATGTCCTCCTTTATTCTTTCTGTTTGTATGCTTATGATGTTCTTAGAGATTGCGAGTCCGTCGTCCCTGTATAGTCCTATAGTCCTATGTTGTCCTTTCCATGCTTGTCGCATAGATTGTTCAGGATGAAAAGTCTGACTAGCTCACATACTTCTGCTACGTCTAAGCTTCCCATTGTGACGTCAAACATGCTGTTGTTGCCTTTCTATTCAGGCAGGAACATAATCTGGTTTAATCCTCTATACAGCAAAAACGTCCAAACTAAAACCTTTCTTAACATTATTCAGAATCCCTTCTCCCAGAAACACAAGTTCCAATGTATCTTCAACAAGAACAACGTTTAAGTCAGCTACAGCTGTATGGAAAATATAGCAACCATAATCAATAAACACAACAAGAAAATAACCAGCAACAGCACTACCACCTCTTCCCAGAACAGTTGCAACTGCAGAAAAAAAGAACAGTGTCCACAAGACAACAACTGCCTCTCAACCAGCCTAGTCTACATGCACGAGTAACTATAGATGAAGACACAACAGGAAAGAACTACATCGGACTGACAAAACACACATTCAAGCAACGGTACACACAGTATAAGCTAATATATCATTTCGAAACAGAAATACGCCAACCGCACTGAACTCTCAAAACATATCTGGAAACTTAAATACGACAAGAAAAACTACACTATCAACTGGTCAGCCAGTTATTACCCCAGCAAGCCCATACAGCAATATTTCCAAAAAATGCAACCTCTGTTTAGTAGAAAGACTCTATATCATTAAAGCTGACAAAGCTAGACTCAGAGACAGAGGCAGAGGCAGAGGCAGAGGCAGAGGCAGAGGCAGAGGGACAGATAATAGCAATGTGATTCCTATTTCACTAACCTGTCATTCCACTTGGAAGCAAATTCCTTATTTGCTTTACAATATCCTCTCTTCCATTGCTTTTCAAGTATGAGCAGAGCTCTCTACATTTCACCACAATGTCATCCGGTGGATCATCCAATGAAAGCTTGTCCAGATTTAGTAAATCTGCAACTTTTGAAGCCGCTTCATTGGTGTTAATAGCTGCAATACTTTTATCTCCAAAACAGACCTCCAGATCTTTGCAAGAAGCAGCTAACATTGAACAAAGATGCAAACAAAAATGTAAGAAAAAAGGAAGGAAGGAATTCGAAGAAAGAAATAATAAAGTGAGTAGGTGGGTGGACTACTGAAACAGTAAGAGAATAAATAAAAATAAGGATTATTCATAGATATTTTCAAAAGCAGAGGTTCTCCTACTGGGGCGATTTTCATTTTCATTGCTACCCAAACCTATTAATAATAACAATAATGATAATAACAATACTGTAATAAAAACTATTACAAAAAATGATTGTCGAAGCCAAAGCGATGGTAGGCAAGTCACTACAAGACAAAGTGTCTAACAAATTTTAATTTCGTTGGTCTTCAAGCCGACTATGCCAAAACCAACCCCACTACTGGATGAAGATCTTCGATCATGGCGAGTTATTTGGTTTCCATTTTTCAATACACGACACTACATTTTTCCTTCGCCTCTCTAAATGAACTACTGAGCTGTATCTCATGCAGAAAATACAGAAATGGCTGGAATGATTGGTAATCCTTATTATTGTTATTATTAATATTATTATTATTATTATTATTTTATTTTAACCTCAGAAAATGTTTTTACATAATATGATTTTTCCCTGGTAAAATTACTAGTCGGGTCTTTTCCCAAGACCTAAGACTTCAAACTGACATTTCAAAACCTAACCGAAACCTTTAACCTATTGTTACAATGCTGCTTGACTTTTTCTTTTTCTTTCTTTTATTCCCCCCCCCCCCCCCTTTTTTTTTTTTTTTTTCCTTAAAGTTCCAAGACTTTCCTTAATATTCTGGCAGTTCCTAAAATTGCGGATTTCTGAAGTGTTGTTATCCTGTTACTTATGCCTAACAAAGTTACATATTTCTTCAGTCTCTTTGACACTGAGCCTAAACTTCCCACTACTACTGGTACTACTTTGACCTTTGTTTTCCATATCTTTTTTAGTTCTCTGGCAAGGTCCTGGTATTTTTCTATCTTCTCAAGCTCTTTGATTTCAATCCTTCTGTCAGCAGGCACAGCTACATCGATAATCCAGGTTTTGTTCAATTCCTTCTCAACCAGAACTATATCCGGACGCCTAGCCTGGATTATCCTATCTGTCTGGATGGTAAAGTCCCACAGCAACTTCACTTCATGGTTCTCCATTACACTATCAGGATCATGTTCATACCATTTGTCACAACATGGTAATCCATATTTCTTGCAAAGTTCCCAGTGCAGTAGTCCAGCAAGTGTGTCGTGCCGACGCTTGTACTCTATCTGTGCAAGTTTACTGCAGGCACAAATAATATGTTCTACAGTTTCCTCACATGTGCCACACATTCTGCACTTTTCAGACACTTCTTGATTTTCGATTTTAGCCTTTATTGCGTTAGTTCTTATAGCTTGGTCTTGAGCAGCAATGATTAGCCCTTCAGTTTCTCTCTTCAGATCACCGACTCTCAGCCAATTCCACGTCTCCTTATCAGCCACATCCTTGATTTGCTGATGGTACTGCCTCTGTAGGGGTTTCGTCATTATTTCTTCCCACCTTTGGTCTCTCTTTCTTTCCTTGTAATCCTTTGGTTGTTCCGCTGGTGCATGTTTTCCTATTTTACAAGCTGCAATCAACAACCTTTCTTGGCTGTTCTTAATATACTGTGCGAGGCTTCCTTCTTCCATTCTGATACAGTCTTCAATACTCATAAGACCACGCCCTCCCTCAGTTCTTGGTAAATAGATACGGTTGACACAAGACCTGGGATGAAGAGCTCCATACATGCATAACAGCTTTCTAGTTTTTCGATCCATTTCTTGCAGATCATTCTTGGTCCAATTGACTATTCCTCCGCTGTAGCGAATCGATGATACAGCCCACGTATTGGTTGCTTTCATGAGGTTACCTCCATTCAGCTTCGACTTAAGGAGTTTTCTCAGCCTTCTCTTATATTATTATTATTATTATTATTATTATTATTATTATTATATATTATTTTTTTGTATAGTTTTGTTGTTGTTTTTTTTTTTTGTCTTTTCTTTTTCGTGTTTGTTTTGTCCTTTTTTCCCCTTATACTTCTCTTTTATGAAGAGAAAAAAGTCAGTAGCAGCAGGATGGAGTGCTCTGCAAGCCACGGGCAGCGTTGCATTTCGGACAGATGGACTTCCAAAATGGCCGCCACGCAGAAAAAGCTGTTGCAATCGACTTCAAAAGGGGGAGGGGGTTCTAATTTCATTCTACTGAGCGTAAAGAACATGATTGGCTTCACGAGATCTCATGCACGAAGGGGGATTCCATGGAGCCCTCGGAACCACCCCTGGATCCGCCACTGAAAGCTACTGGTCATAGAAAGATAGAAATTCAAAGTGGAATGCCAAGACAAATGTGTAAAACTGGCTTTTTTTTTTTAGCCTAAGAGGTCGAAAGCCTAGACTTTCGCCTTTGCTTGATAGAATGTCTAACAGGTTTGTGAGCGTTTGAGGTTAAGAAATTATCACGAAATATCTTGATAACTATCGATGAAACATACAAGTATGGGTGTGTCAGCAGACAAATGTGGGCGTGGTAGCGACGTGAATTTTTGATGTGCTGCCACAGTTCGGTGGGATCCGTAGTATATACCCCCTTAGGTTCCCACAACCTTTTTTGAAATAATATTTGAACTACCTGATATCCCTGGAAGAACATCGATCGGTCGCGATTGTAGTTCTACTTGAACCTATGATGTAAGCATAATATAATTTTGAAAGAAACGCGTATTTTTTTTTACAAACTGATAGAAATAAAGCCATAGTATTCAGTCAGTCAGTCAGTCAGTCAGTCAGTCAGTCAGTCAGTCAGTCAGTCAGTCAGTCAGTCAGTCAGTCAGTCAGTCAGTCAGTCAGTCAGTCAGTCAGTCAGTCAGTCAGTCAGTCAGTCAGTCAGTCAGTCAGTCAGTCAGTCAGTCAGTCAGTCAGTCAGTCAGTCAGTCAGTCAGTCAGTCAGTCAGTCAGTCAGTCAGTCAGTCAGTCAGTCAGTCAGTCAGTCAGTCAGTCAGTCAGTCATTCTAACCACTTCTCATGATTGTAAAGCGCCTATGATTAATATGCACATAGAAAGGGCGCATAAATCATAAATCATTAATAAATCATTATATCTAAAGCTCCCTTGGTACTTAGTAGTCTTTACAAGGGGCAGTCAAAGTAAGTCGCGATGCCTAGTATTAGAATGGTGACAGTTCACTGGTTTGTCAAAATTCCGTTAAAGAGGTAATTACATATAAGGTAGTGCGAAGCCGTTCCGATCAGCATACACTTAAGATAGTCTCGGCGAGAATGGAAATTAAGCTAGTCAAGAACAGATGCAATTTGTGGGTTACTTAAAGTGGTTTAAAAAAGATTTTCACCTCGAGTTGGTGATTTCAAAAAATCGCGTCGCTTGTGCAAACAAAAAATCGCTCGTGTAGCCGCGGCTTAACTGCATAAGACCAATTTCTTATTTTTACTGCACATTACTCGAGCTTACCGCTTCCTGGTCATCCTGATGCGCATGCCTAGGAATGTCAAACCAATCACAGTAGATCTCCTCCTCGAAGAAAGTGCTCTTACTGGTATGGTTCTCATAGCAACGAGGTTGTTTATCACGTAACTCCTCTTCTGTGATGAAATGGAGGCATGCGTCACGTGTGCATCCGCTGACATTATGAAGTTCACAAGACGCTGATGATTGGTAATACTGTGGACATCGGATACAAAATTCGTACTCTACATTTTTCATCCAGGGAAAGCTTGAACACATGACTTTTAGTGTTTTCCTGAGGAAGTCAACAATGAAGCGACATAACTGTTTCAGAGGAAGCCCCATGATTCCTTGCTCGTTAATGACGCTTAAGCTGATTGTTTTTATGTCTGAAGTGACCACTAAATCGAAGCTCTTCCCACTGTCTCCAACATCGCCAACATCGTAAAACCTGTAATTAGAATTAAGACACATTTAGAAATGTTGATTTTCAAAATTTAAGAAAGGCTAATTATTACAAAGGGTCAATTATTGCACGTACTAAACGGTTTTCTCTGCCGTTTAGAGGGAAAAGGTGAGATTTCCGCCTATTTTGCCGAATCAGTATTTTTACTGAAATATGCATAAATATTTTCTTGCAAAGCTATACCGATTCTATAAGTTTATCATTAAAAAACAATATTCCATGATAACGAACCTGCAGAAGTTGTGGTAGAACTTAGGTTGAGGCGAATTAGGCCATTTCTCGTTGCAAGTCTTGGCGATGACCACAAGCAGTCTAGGAAAGATTCCCAGAGGGAGGTGGGCACTCTTGAAGCGTACAACTAAAGTCCTTGACGTCTTCTGGTCGCTTAGCAAATCATTAGCTGATTTGGCATCACTGTTCATCAGCATAGAGGGAACGAGGAAGATGTCTGGATCACCTGACCTTTTCCAGCAGCAGAGAAGTGAAAATTTCTCCATTATCATAAGCAAAGAGCTGGCGGTGTTCTCATTCTCCCAGACGTGGTCGATCAGAGCTCTTTCCAATATCCCATCCTTCTCAAGTCTTTTCCATTGCTCTTCGAACTCGTCTTCCCAGTCTTCAGCAGGCTGGACTGTGATGACCTTCACAATCATGTCCAGAAGCCACTGAATGTCAATGATGACAATCTTTGTATCCTCAAAGTGTATTATGACTTTCAGATCATGCAAGTAGTTCAAAACCGTATTGAACTCTTGAGTATTATTGGCGATCTTGCACTTCGCAGCAACTTTCTTTGCTTCCTCCAGCGATATGTATTTCTTGTTTTCTCTGGTTGCAAGATCTGACAACTGTTTTTCAAGATAAAGCCAGCGAAGAGGAACAAAGTCATTTACGTGTGGAAGGCTTTTTGCAAGTTGGTAGATGTGAGCTCTTAAGTGTTCGACAGATTCTTCTTCGCTTTCGCTTCCTCCCGAAACTGTATTGTTCACGGCGTAAATTCCACGAACAATGTGATTTCCTCCAGGAGCCTCGTTGTCGTGCTTCAAATCATAAAATATCTCTCGAGTCATTTCTTCGGCGTTGTTTCCCTTGAATGGAATGTCTGCATGAGTACACACGAGAAACACTGGTGGTAATCTTCTTGGAAGCTTTGCTTCTTTGGTTGGTGACTTCTGTTCTCTATTAGAGGCCATATTTCCTTTTCGTAAAAGTTGTAGGGCGTTATCATCAATGACCGAGACTCCGTCTGTGGTCCAAAGAGATGCTACAAAGGACAACCAAGACTCCAGATGGTCCATATTTGTCATCGGACAATGATCATCGACTTTCCGACTGGAAGATCCATGCTTTACCATTGGTGTGGCTTTAGCTTGTATTTCGTTTTCTAGACTATTTACCAAAATATATATTGCCTTTTTGGGAAGAAAAACTGGATGGGTTGCATTGTACACTGGCTGTCCAGCAAAATCTAGCGTAACTAAATGAACAGAATCCTGAATTTCTAGATCTTCTGGGTTTTGGAGGATGTTGGTTGCTCTCTCAGAGACTTCTTCAGGAATCGGATTGTCTTTTCTACTTCCTTGGAAAAGTACGGGATCGCTTGGTGTGCTTGTCTTTTCATCGACTGATTCTTCTGTAACAGCAATTTCACGCTCATTCTCTATCCTTCTATCCTCGACATCCAAGCTTTTGTTATTTTCTTCGACATGGCCTCCTACTTTTTGTTCATCTACTTCTTCTACTGGATCTTGGCTAAGAGGCTCTTCTTTATCATCTTCCTGAGCTGATGTCAGCTCACGGACTCCATTAGAAGATGACGAAAGGTTTTCAGCAACTGCTCTTGCTGTGCAATCAACGAGGGAGCTCTCAAATGTATCGTCCTCGTGCCAAAGACCTGCTTCTGCTTTGGAGAGGGCGCGGAGTAATCTAACGCCGTCCGTGCTGTCTTCCTCAGGATTGAACTTTTCACCTTAAATTTAAAGGTACATTATATTATCAAATTATTGACTTTAATCTATTTTCTTTTCTTGTATTTTTTACTAAAAATACTTAAGTGAAAATACATATTGTAGGATGATCGCCATATATTGTTGCAGTTTCCAGTCTGCACAAACTCTTTGCCAAATTACCGCGTGAACCAAACTATGTTGCAAACTCAATTTCTTTAAGGAATGTCTCAATTGACGAAAAGTAATGTGCTGACTTCCATGTAATTTGCAAAAGCAAAAAAATAGCCTAAGGAAAATTACGCCAAAACCCCTTAAGCCTCAGCTCAATTGTTAACCATCCCCCTTCCTTTCCCTTAAATTATATTCTTTCTTCCTTTTTGTGGAAGATATTGACATATCTTAATGGCTCATGTGTTTTGCTTTGTATAGCTGTATACATGCCCAATTATCCTGCTGAATTTCACGTTTCCCAACTATTAATAGATAATGAATTAAAGAAGGTCTGCACAACCATGATCAATGTAGCTACATAACTATATCAAAGCATGAAAGGGGTTGATTTTATTATAATTTTTTTTCAGCGGGACTTTATAAATTGTTTGGGAGAGGTGTGCTACCCAAAACATTTAGTACCCCTGGATCCGGCCATGGATTTTGAAATACTGTAAATAAACTTGAAAAAAGATTCTGTAATTAAGTAGATTTTCTTACGCCTTAAAGATCTTAAAAGGCTTGTTTTTCCTGCACCGGACTGACCAACTAGTACCACGGGAACACGACAGTATTTTGCTTGGCCACTTTTGAGTGCTTTGTCGTAGGCTTCTTTTGCTTTTGGACCACGGGCAAGGATTTCTGCAGGAGCTGAAAAAAAATGTATCGACTTTTTGGTGAAAAAAAGTCATACGACTTTGCTTGATTTTGATCTATTGTTCACATAATCTTTAAATTTCAATCAATTATCGTTACGCACTTACTTGTCCCTGGAGCTTTGAGGAGTCTAGAAATGTTACAAAGGAAACATATGCATGTTACTGAACAAAATATGATTTTGTTTAATTTCATAATTAGCGATAAGTTGTGGTCGATTAATACTGCTAACCTTGATAATATGCTAGCACACTTCATAAACTGAGGAATTTTGCCAACTATCTTTTGTGGAGTCCATGTTCCATCTTCAAGCATTCTGTCCCATTCGTCATATTGAAGATGAATATCAACCTGATTTGAAAGAGTTTTGAAAAAGTCTTGATCAACAAATGTTGAGTACAGCCTTTTTTAAGGTCGATCTGATTTAAAAAATTAGACTTTGGTGAAACTTGGACAAACGAAGAAGGTTGCCCAATTTTGCATACATCGCGGTATCTCCATCCCAGAGCCCATGTGCATAATGAATGATAGAGTAAACTGTTTTGGGAGTGCCTCATACCCACAAAAAAATTAATGTGATCATACCGTAGTTTCAGCGGTGTAGGTGGATCTGTTTACAGTGTTTTCATAAGACAGTTTAACGGTAAACTGTTCATCATCTTCGGATGTGAATGGATATGTTCGTCTTTCAGAAACACGGGCGTAACGAAGATCGAAATCACTCGGTAGGTTTTTTTGAAGTAACTCAAGACCAAAGTTTGGTTTAACTGTCATATTGTCATAAATGAAGCTAAAAAGAGCGTCTACTTCTTTTTCGTCAACCTGTGCTTGAAATTTAAAGCCTGTGACAAAAAAAGTACATACAGGTATAGATATATAAGATATGCTCTACTCTGCTTGGCTCTAATCTGCCAAATATCCCTCCACCCCATTCAATTAAACTACACTCCACGTATCTACTAGCTGAAGCACCCTTCTTCACTTCGTGATCATGCCACAACAAGTACTGTACTGCACTGCACACTCAACTTTACTCCACTGCACTGCACTGCACTGTAAACTGCACTTAACTTACTCTACTCTACTCTACTCTACTCTACTCTACTCTACTCTACTCTACTCTACTCTACTCTACTCTACTCTACTCTACTCTACTCTACTCTACTCTACTGCACTGCACTGCACTGCACTGCACTGCACTGCACTGCACTGCACTGCACTACACTACACTACTCTCTTCTTCTTTATTTTATTTTACTTTACCTGAATCGATGGTAAAACGAAAGTCCAATTCCTCTGCAGGCTGGAAGACTTCCATCATAGCTCTCTTGATAGTACATCCACAGAGATAGAAATAAGGATATGTATCAGAGCGTTTAATCACATTGGCCAATGGTTCACACTGAGGGATATTTCTGTACAAGACTGTATTATTTGTGACATCAATTGCCAGAAATATCTGAAAGAAAATGTGGAATACAAAGAAATATTATAAACTCGACAATTTCTAGCCCCGGGGGGGGGGACTCCCTTATAAAAGGGGGCGGGGGTCCTCGTCGTCCCTTTTAGGGTTTGAAATCAGTGTTTTGGTCCCGCTTAGGGTGATTATGACGAGAATGCCCACTAGCTGAGTTTTGTGGTCCCGCTTAGGGTGTAAGATCAACAACAATGCTTCTTTTCAAAGATTGATTTTTATTTTAATCCCATTTTTGGATTGTGTCACTTATTGATTGGTCCCTCTTAGGGGTGAAATTTCGTCACTGCCACGCCCATCATCTCAAAATACAGGTCCCTTTTAGGGGTCATTTTTAAAATTTCCGACGAGGACCCCCGCCCCCTTTTATGGGGGAGTCCCCCCCCCCCCCGGGTTTCTAGCCTACCTTATGCTTATTGTCTGATTGCTTATTTGTTTGTTAAATTTGTTTGTTTGCAAAAGTTGTCACCCTGCTATACCTTTCTCAAAAGACCTTGCAGCATTGACAAATAAATTCTCAAGAAGCACAGTTTGTGCCTGTATGTTGTTTGAAGTTTGATTAATTATGATGTCGAACATCGGATTATACCAACCTTTACCCGGATCCCTCTACAGGACGGCGTGAAGTACACAAATTCGTAAAGAATAAACGGAAAGCCCTTTTCAGTTTTAGTTGACCTCCATCCAATCAGGTTGTTGGATTCAATACCATCAACAATACCTCCTATAAAATTAGTTCGCCATTGTGTTGCGTTGGAAGTGTTATCCCATTTCACGTGGCTCAACAGTTCTTGTGCATCGAATTCAGCGGCTGTTTCATCTGAGATGCGATATGAAGGTTTATGAGATTATGTTAGAACAAATTTAAAACGAACTTTAGAATTCAACTAGTGCTCGAATTCTATGAGTAAAAGCAGCTTTTACGTCTCAGTAAACAAAAATTAAAACAAATTAAAACAAAAAAAGAGAAACAATTCGAAGAAGAAGAAGAAGAAGAAGAAGAAGAAGAAGAAGAAGAATTTATTCTATAGGATCCACTAGCTAGGTGGCTCTTCGCCTATTGAAAAGCTAAATAAATTATGGAAAATTTAAAACTATTTATAGTAAAATATAATTGTGACATAATATGCGGTAAAAAATATTGATATAAGGCTAACAAATCCTCCAAAACAATTAAAACAATGGAAGGAAAAGATGAATAAAGGGACTAAGAGGGAGGGAATGGGGAAAGGAGAAAGAGAGGGAGGAAGGAATTCGAAACGAAAAAATCAATAAACGAATGAGGGAAACTTGAGCGAGAGAGATGAGGGAAGGGAAGGTGGAAAGGAAAATAGAAAACAAGAAGCACATACACCTAAATAACGGTCTGAGCAGCAAAGGCAGAGGCGGATCCAGGATTTTTTTCAGGGAGGGGTGAAGGGCACAAAGTCCGCCCAGGGAGGAGTGCAACCGTCAGAATCAAAGGGGGGGACAAAGCTGCTCCGAAGGGGGGGGGGATCGCATCCCCTGCACTCCTCCCCTGCATACGCCCCTGAACGGTATAAATATTTAGTTGATCGAGGCAAAGAGGCGGCAGAGATCCCACAAAAGCTACAACAGAAACATTGTGCTTCGATTCTATTGCTCAATGCCTTCACATACCAGAGTTTACGTTCGATAAGTATATGTGTCCGAAGCGAGACCATATGTTGTTTATCACATCGTCATTTCTTTCTTCGTGTAGCGACTGTAAAACTTTGAACATTTCACTTGAAAAACTACTGTAGTCAGTGCTTTGACTGGGATCCTAAAAACGAGAAAATAGGGATTAATAAAGAATATGATAAATATGAATGAGGAGAGACAAGATGAAAAGAGGAAAATCGCAAAAGAAAAGGAAAATGGAGAGTTAAAATATAAGAAAATTAAGTAATTAAGTGAACCTACCCTATTTAATGAATCCTTTATTACGACTTTAAAGGCAGAATTACTCATATCTACGGGCTCTAGAGTTAAGCTGGAAATATTCGAATTAACGAATGGCAATCTCCTACACATTTTGTAGTTCTCCGTTTGAGATTTTAGACCATTGCTCTGACAAAAAAATCAATTGAATGAAGAGAATGAATATCTAATAAAGAATTAATAAACATACAGTTAATGTCATTAATGTTGTTCACCAAAAAAGAAATTTAGACCAAAAGAAATGTCACGTGATACCTAATACACTCGCTTTAGATTCTCGATACCAGCAATCATTGCATAAGAAGAGTTAATGATTATTATTCTCTGTTCATTGTTACTCATTATAAAGTTTGTTCAAAACCAAAATTTAAATCGTTTAAAACAAATAAACAAATCATCACGTGATACTTCTTTTGGTCTTCAAGTCTTTTTTATTATTAGTATAGGTAATAAGATGGTTTCGAGTTCAATTTGGGATTAATTTGCACGAGTGTGTTTTTCAAATAGTTCAAATTGCACGAGACCGTAGGTCGAGTGCAATTTGAGCTCTTTGAAAAACAAACGAGTGCGAATTATCCCAAATTGAACGAGAAACCGACCATATTATTACTTGTTAATAATATACATGAAAAACCTTACAAACATTACCGTCCGACATTGAAAATCTCAAGAAAAAACTCTGAGCGCGCGCTCAATGACGTGAGATAGTGTCAGCAGCGCGCGCTCTTCAGCTGAAACCGACAAAAAATTTATTCAAAAACAAACAAAATCACCAACTTTTGAGCCGTTTTCACCGCTTAAACTTGTTCCTTCGCGATCGGAAAATGCATAGTCTTGATGCTTAATAATGTTATCAGCAGCAGAATCAAAAAAAGTTCGGTTTCAAGACCGTTTTCGAAAAATGTAATTTGCACTGTGTTACACTTTTTTGCACTGTGTTACACTTGAACTGCACTGCTCTAAGCCAATCAAATTCGAGTAATTTTTTCATGTATATTATTATTATTATTATTATTATTATTATTATCATCATTATTATTATTATTATTATTATTATTATTATTATTATATAAATAAATAATAATAATAATGATAATAATAATACTTTATTGACAATTCCTTTACAAAGATAAAACTATTATTATTATTATTATTATTATTATTATTATTATTATTATTATTATTATTATTATTATTATTATTATTATTATTATTATTATTATTATTATTATTATTATTATTATTATTATTATTATTATTAGAAGCAGGCAATCTGACCCCACTATGTGAGCGCGCCCGAATAACCTTCAAACTTTTATTGATGAACCATACACGTTTTGAACTTCAACAAGGCAAAACCCTCCAATTTTGCACGGGACTTTATAAACGTTTTTGGGAGTACAAGAGTACATTAAAAAGAAACTTTTGACAAAGTTTGAAAAAAATGGCATGGGTTTTACTTATAGAAAAAGCGGCAAGTGTACATTATTTTGCACTCGTTTTAGACAAAATTGTCAAGGGCAATACGAATAAAAAAATCAATTTTGACTATAATTCTCAATATTTTCCAAATCTTTTAACTTATATTTGTAAAACGATGTATAATTTAGGTTTCCTGGGGGGGGGGGGGGGGGGAAGCGTCAAAAACTTGACTACTGGTGAAGTTATGAATTTTTTTGTAGAGAGTTAGTTTTCGCTTCTTTTTCTTCAAAAAGTTGTTGATATGCTTGTGTTTAATCGTAAATATCTCGAAAACGACCTCGGGACACCCCTTTTTTCTTTCCGTGTAATATCCTTATCTTCTTTTACAGGAACATAATCAAAAGGTAAGCTGTAATTAGTTTTGTTCTTTGTTCATTGTCTGTGATATTATAAAAGTAGGCTTCTCAGAAGCCGCTAATTTTGGAGATATAAACCAAAACATTTTTGCCCTGTTTTTGCGAAAATGGGGGGAAAATGGCCGACAGGGCTACTAGCTAAGTATCAACTCTGCGACGTTATCTTAGACAAAAGCTGTAGTTTTTTGCATTTTTCAAAGCTAGAAAAGTTGTTTATCGTTTCAGCAAATTTGAATTCGATTGCTTTAAATACGCCGGAGAATCAGCGTTATGAATTTGCACTTTTTTCGAGGGTGTTCTTGTGAAATTTTAGTTACTGTGGCCAGGGCCTCCCTCCTGTGGCTGAAAAGAACCATAAACGTTTCCCTGACATTAATGCGTTTGATAACCCCAACATGGGGTGTGTTTTCGTGCACCCCCTGGATGGCCCACCTGCACACAAAGTTTCAAGGGGGAGATCTAAAAATTTTTCATTTCCAGTTTTTCTTGATTCTTAATTCTTACAGAGACCAGCATTGAAAAGAATGAATACTTTTATCCACTTTTCAGGCAATAAATTGTTTACTTACAATAATTTCCTTGATTTTGAGTTTTGCTGCATATCGATTATCTGCCTCCCCTTGTATTATAAATTCATTGGTATTATTTTCATATCGAATGTAAGTTGACGTCTCTTTCATAAGTTGTTTAATAGTTCTACCAAATCTTCCTATGACCATTCCAACCAGCTCTGGATCTGGGACAGGA
This sequence comes from Anthopleura xanthogrammica, assembly GCA_964019055.1. Taxonomy (NCBI): domain Eukaryota; kingdom Metazoa; phylum Cnidaria; class Anthozoa; order Actiniaria; family Actiniidae; genus Anthopleura; species Anthopleura xanthogrammica. The sequence goes on along the minus strand of OZ025215.1, from coordinate 1,677,094 downwards.
ACTGTGGTTATATGTTCTTCTACATCCTACAAAATTATACCCAAAAGATTAATAATCCAGTAATACTTTCCTTATTCTAATTGCAGCCCACATGACCATGCAATAATGATATTATGATTGTTATTATTATCACTATAAATTATAATTTATCATCATCCAGGAATTTCATTAGAAGCCAGCAATTAACTCAGGCATCTCAGTACTTTCCATAATCTGTGCCCCGACAGTATTTGTATGGCCTCTTCATTCATACAGCCACCTAAATTAAGTAAACCATTTACTGTACCTATTTGAAATTTTAATGAAATCCCTGATTATCATCATATGATTATCCTTTACATCTTAATTTTGTCAGTAATTGATAATCAGTACTGAAATTTTCATATTGAATTTTGTAGATATCAAAATAATTAATTCAAAAAAAATACTTACCACTGTTGCAGCTTCTGCCATGTTTTATAAATACAAAATTGTATTCAGAAGTTGAAATTTGTATCAATCAATATCATTCAACAGAAAGATGATATCCATCCCAGGCCTGTGAAGTGAAAACACAAAAATTTAAAAAAACTTTTTTTTACTTCATATTCACTTTAATTATATTTCATATTTTCTAATAACAAAATAATACTTTATCCATAATTAATAACTTATAATCCTGTCATTCACTATAATACTCTGGGACACTGGTCCCCCTTAAAATTACTGAATGAAAATTTATAACCCCCACAGTAAGTAAGAAAGAGTCAAAACAAGCTGGAAAAATTGGAAAGTAATTTAAATCAGCTATCTGTTTTACTTTGCTTCTTTCTTTGAAACTAAAAGTATTTTTATTATTCAATTAGGGCAGTGGCCTTAACATACTGCCTGAGTTAAGAAGCAGTCAAGAAGATATTTCATTTTAATCTAATTGTGGCCTTAAATTTCAATTCAATCAACAATTTCATTTTTACACCCTCATGGTTTAGGACCTCAAGAAATCTTGGCTTAATAGTCCCCTTCACAGTTCTCTGGCCATCTTGAAAGGTAGCTGTGCCTTTGCATTGAAGGGAGACAAACAGTGAGCTTGCAATGATAGAGACCTTTTTTAACACCTTGGACAATTATTCAAATGTCTCTATCATTGCAAGCTCACAGTTCATCTCGCTCCAATACAAAGGCATATATGGCTTACTTGCTTTCAAGATGGTGTGGGAAACTGTGAAGGGGACTATTGTAATAAATTAAGATAACAGTGTTTCTAGTCTCCCAAGGGGGAGGGGGTGCAAAATATCTAAATATCTGCACACACTGGTAAAAGAATATAAGGATGGGGAAAAATTGAAAACCAGGATGTTATGGTAAAAAAAAATGAGCTGAATTCCTGGGACTCATACAGAACACAACTTCAAAAAAAATTGTTGGATGCATAATACTTTAGAAATAAACACAAAAGAAATGTAAAAATGTCCTCGGTGGGGGAAATAGGGGTGGGAGGGAAAATAGGAGTGGGAGAGGGTTATTTCCAGGCTCATGACAGAGCTCGAGGGGGATGAGAAATCAACTGAAGTTGTACACATACTTTTAAACGATGTGAGTTCAATAGATTCCCTGTAATTGTTCTTCTTTTGTTTAATTTATAAGGTAAAATATAGCCTGGCACAAATGGAACTTAATTCAGCTACTACCAAAATGCATTATTGGTATAAACTGAATTTAATTCCATAAAGTATAATAAGCATAAATATTGGTGTAGACTAACTACTTTTACTTTGATAAATATTTTTAAAATTCTGGGGGGGGGGGGGGGGGGTTTAAATATTTAGAAAGTTTAGAAGACAAATATTAATTTGTATTGTGTAGCGCATCAAAAGTTATGACTTAATAATTGCTTTCATGTATAAAACATATGTTACAAACACGTACCCACACAGGCCCGAAAGGATACTTTTTTTGAAGCTCTAATTGTAGGAGTAAAAGTTTATCATTTTGTCACACAGTGTCCAAAATGCATTGTCATTCTTATAGCTTTATACTCGCAAGCAGTTCTGAATCAACTGTCTGTACTAATCCACTACTTATCAAGCATCTTTGTAAAGGTAGTCACACGCCAAATCTTACTTTATTTGATCTTTGATATATTGCTTCCAATGGTTTCAAAACATTCATAGACTCTGACTTAAGAGGCACTTAGAGAACTAAATTTTTCATTTAATCTAAATAAAATATAGAATTGCCCCGATATGCATTAAATGTTAATAGTATGTAGTAAAGTTGTCGAAAAATGCCGGGGGGTACTCCCTATAATGGACTATATGGGGATGCTCCGCCCGAAAGGGGTACTTTTTTCAGGCCTCAAGTATAGCAAAGGGGTGGATTAATTTGTGAGTTTTGGTATAAAAAGGGGTAGATTTTCTTCAAAGTTATGTGAAAGGGGTATCTTTTCAGGCATAAAGGTAAATTAAAGTGGTACTTTTTTGCTGCAATTTGGTATAGCAAAGGGTAAGGGGTCGAGAGTCCGGGCGCAGCATCCCCGTATGAAACGACCCGAAGTATCCCCCCCCCCCCCGGGGAAAAATGAGAGATTTCCAATGGTTAATACCGATTTTTTTTCCTGTAAATTTTTTTTTAAAACATATTGAAATACGGTAAAAATTCGGGGACTTTCCCATTCAAATATCAGTGAGGATATGTCTAGACATGCAGAGGAGCCAAGATTGTCGTCCTTGTTCAGACTAGAGGTATATTTTCCTTAAAAATCGCCGGGGCATGCACTTATATCTCTATCAATTTATAAAATTAAAACTTATGATGGTAAATTAACTCTAGGATTTCTGTTACATTTACAAGAAAACTTATACTGATAATATCCTAAGATTTACGTATAAAATCAACTTACTCGATTCGCTTAGATTTGCTTCGCCTTTTTTCCCAATATAGAAACAATTTGGCTTCGATAATCTTGTTTCTTGAGATCTTCTGCTACCAATCACATGTTTTCACTATACATTTAAACTATATGCAAAAAAACGTCATGTATATTCTACATAGCTATGGTTTGAAAACCGAAAAAAAATATTCTTCTTCTTGCTGGCATAAATCAGTAACGGCAGTTCCGAGAAATCTATCGAACAAGTCAAAATGTATGTAGGGGGGTCCCCACAGCAAGCAAATCTTCTAATGCTTATTAAGTCACTTTTATTATATGGCTACGATAGTACGCGCGCTCTGATTGGCTGATTTCCGGTCTGAGATTTTCCCATCTCAGACCGTTACCATGACAATTGGTCCGGATCGTATATCAAATTTGCGAGTTTGTTTACAATTTATTTTATACATACTGAGATTTTCTTATCAAATCTCCCTATGTGAAAAACCAGTTCGCGACTTTTTTCAGCCAATCAGAGAGGCGAAATGAATTTCTCACACGTGAAAAAAGCGTTTCGTCCAATCACAAACCACTGTCGAGGCGAATCGTGTTTTCGCGGTCATCGCGGGTAGCTTTGTCGGGCAGCTTTCACAAAATAATATTTTCGGTGTACGCTAGTTGTTCGTATTTCAAACTTATCAAGAGCTAGGAGATATTTGTGAGGATGGCTGAACAATCAAGAAGATTTGTGTCTCTAGACAAACCTATAGACAAGTTTATAGAAGACCAAAAAAACAAAAATACTCTTTCGAAGACACGAAGAGAAGAGAAGAGATGGTTCGCCGGACAGAGATCCAGTGTTTGTTTACAAAGTTTATTCTGAGAAAAGACCTAGCTCGATGAAGGATAGCGATTCACCGTTTTATCTTGGTATTAATTATGCTAAGAACCCTGATAAACCATGGTTCAAGACCAATGCAATGGGAGTCAACAAGTTAAATAGTTTAATGAAAACTATGGCAGACAAAGCAGGTTTTGATGAAAAGCGAAGACTCACCAACCATAGCGCACGAAAAACTATGATGCAAAAACTGAACGACAACAACGTCCCGCCAACTCATATAATGCAATTATCTGGCCACAGAAACCTTCAAGCGTCAACAACTACAGTACCATCTCAAACGAACAACAGAAAAACATGTCTTTGATTCTGAGTGGAAATAATACTACAAGTACGTCTATAGAAAAAAGGCCAGTGTCGAGTTTACAAAGTGCAGTGCACACCGAGTGCCGTGAATCTTCATTCATGAAAAGTTCTAGTTTGCCTCCAGCAGGTCCTTTCAGTGGAGCAGTTTTTCACGGAGGACAGTTTAATATAACAATCAACACCGTTAACAAGTCACCGAATTCCGCAAATCACTCATTTAAATCAACAGAGTCTACACGTAGCTTTAAACGCATCAAGCGTGTGTTGGAGTCGTCAGACGAAGACAGCCCACAGTGACAAACTAAGCCAAAAGAAGAAAAAAAATCAGCCAAAACTTCATTAGCTTACCGATTTTACTTTGTACTAGTTATGATTACTGATATTTTTACATCATAGCTTCTAGTAAAAGCTTAATTTTTCGAAAAGAAATTATTACACGAGTTTTGTAATTGTTTTAGAAAACCAATTAAATGTGAATAAATTAAAAACAACAAAATCTCAGTATGTATAAAATAAATAAATTACAGCATGAAAAGCGCTTTGTACGGGATTTTCGCACTCGTTGGTTTTGTATCAGAAATCTCACTCGTTCGCTGCGCTCACTCGTTCGATTTCAGATACTTCACCAACTCGTGCGAAAATCCCGTACGCGCGCGCTTTTCATGAAGTAATCTCTATTTTCACGGCGCGAAATTTGACATTTTTTCTCGTAAAACAAGAAATTTATAAGCAAAATAAAACAAAAAGCGAACAAAGAAATTATGAGCGACGAAGAGGACCATTCTCCGAGCGAATTTTGACTTTATGTGTTTTGCTAGTTGGAAACGATTGATACCTGGCAAATCGATATTCGCGCGATACCGGAAGTTCGCGTGTTTTTTATCGACGCAGCTAAAAAAAAAGAGCCATATAATAAACGATTTATTAACCTCGCTTGCTCGGTCTTTACGAGAAAATATCAGACCTCGGTCTTTTTTGTACGGACCTCGCTGCGCTCGGTCCGTACTGTCAAGACCTCGGTCTGATATTTTCCCGTACAGACCTCGCGCTCGGTTAATAATCCTTTAGTATTACATTTATAATCTTCTTTTTCTTTTTTTTTTTTTTTTTTTGCTTCTAATACGTTTGTAATCTAAAATGTTAATGGATTTATCTTTCGATAAAGTTTAAAAAATGTAAAGATACCAGGGTAAGAATTGCTATTGTCTCCCCCTCCCCTAGTGAGGGGGGCTGACCCTCGCTTTCATGGGTTGTGTGTAAGACATAATATTTAACAATTAGTCCTCGAGTCCGAATGGTCTACGAGTCAATAGCCCATGAGGGCGAGAGGTCTAATTGTTTTAGTAAAAACCTACTAATCGGTCGAATAAAAGGATGCAAAAAGTTTTGGATTTTGCTTTAAATATATATTTTTTGGTTTTCAAAACCGGCGCTTTTCGCTACTAGAGGTCTATCACTAATAGACCCCTAGTAGCTCAGCCAATCACAGGGCTCGATTGGTGATAGACCATTAGTAGGTTTTTTCTAACTTATGATATAATTTTGGGCTGGGAAATGGGATAAAGACACCCCAAACCTCCCTCCCCCCCTTTCACGAGCCTCTTTCAAATATCATGAAGAAGAGGGATTTTTTTCAACTCTAATTGTTGTCACGGAAATTGTTTTCTCTCACCTGTCAACCAAAATTACGCAATCTTCCCAACCAAAACCGAATGCATATCGCAAAGTTATCGTCCATAGTCACGTCATGTCATGTCACGTCAGGTCATGTCACGTCACGTCAGGTCATGTCATGTTACGTCATGTCATATCATGTCATGCATTCTTGAGTTCCTACGGTAGGAACTCAAGAAGAACATTCAAGATAGCCGTACACACATTTATTCGTAGATCGCACATGGTATGGCTTATAGTTATTCATAATTACACAGGGAGACCATAACAGCCCAGACTCGATTGACTTAAAAGACTTGTCGGCTGATGGCATGTCAGAACGGAAGTCTCTCGTTTGCAGTCGGTATTAGTTCGGAATCAGTATACGTAGTCATTTTGATTGACGGCAGCGAAAAACCAATTTCACAACAAGCCGTTGAAATCGGCCTTAAGTTTGCAGAATATTGTGGAGTAAACGAATGAAAAAATCTTTTGTTTTCTAGGATTCAAGTTTCTTTTCCTAAATTCACATTTTTTTTAATCAGATTTAATTTTAATGGCTGACTTTGTATCATCAGTGCATTGAATATAATTTATTCATATCTTTTATGTGTAATCATGCTCGAGGCATTATTCCTTGTTGTGAACCATTTTGACCTTCTTGTTATTGCCGATAGCAGTATGACAAAAACTTTTAAACGTCCGGCACGTTAAAAGCATTGTCATCTCAAACTTTTATAAACCAAACTATTTTTAGCATCTTCTTCTTCTTCTTCTTCTTCTTCTTTTTTTTATATTTTTTTTATTTTTATTCTTTTTTTATTTTTATATTTTATTTTTTATTTTTTATTTCATGTTTTTTTTTTTAAAAAAAAGCGAGTCCAGGAGTTTGTACACTCTTTGGAAATTATCGTGGATCTTGACTAGCCCCCAAACCTCCCCCACCCCCCCCCCCCCCCCCCCCCCCCCAAACTATTGAAGAGTGGAAAACTCTTGGCAACAACTCTTGAAAACTGTGGCTTAAAACTCCGAGGAAAGAGTGCGAAAGATATATATTGTTTCAGGGAAATCACCAGAATTAATACACAGAGTGACTGTGAGGCCCTTCAAGGTTATTACGGTGAAGTTTCAGACGTTTTAAATGTCGGAAGATGTTCGTAATAGTCATCCATTAACTACTATTACGAGTGAGACACTCTTGAAAACAACTCTTGGAAACGGAGGCTTTTAATGAAAAAAATCTCTAATGACTAAATAAACTTACTGTGCAGATACTCCAACCGGGACCACTTTGATAAACTAGTGTCATTAACCAATCACATTGCAATATTTAGTTCAATGTTTTTAACCAGCCAATCAGATAGCACATTGATACAAAAAGAGTGTGAGAACGTGATAATCTGATTGGCTAACACTGTTATCAGTTCAATCCCTGTCTAGTTTACTGTTATCTGATTGGTCAGTGTTCTTCAAGTGGTCCCGGTTGGTGTTTCTACTGTTTCAGGAAAATCAATATTTCTCAAAAAATAATCTCTGGGGTTCTCAGCGTGTCGGGATACAACTATTCTGTTCCATCGGTGTGATCTAAAGTTCACTAACTACGCTTCTCAGTTGAGTTTTGTCAACGTTTCTAAGGGAAACCGCCACGATAGACCGTGAGAAGTTTCGCTTCTGATTGGCTTAATTAGTTTGAGCTGAAATATTTAAGCAGCGAAAAACGATTCATCCAATCAGAAGCGCTCATAGTAGTAGTATAGTAGTAGTAGTAGTAGTAGTAGTAGTAGTAGTAGTAGTAGTAGTAGTAGTAGTAGTAGTAGTAGTAGTAGTAGTAGTAGTAGTAGTAGTAGTAGTAGCAGTAGTAGCAGTAGTAGTAGTAGTAAAATAGTAGTAGTAGTAGTAGTAGTAGCTGTAGTAGTAGTAGTAGTAGTAGTAGTAGTTGTAGTAGTAGTAGTAGTAGTAGTAGTAGTAGTAGTAGTAGTAGTAGTAGTAGTAGTAGTAGTAGTAGTACTAGTAGTAGTACTAGTAGTAGTAGTAGTAGTAGCAGTAGTAGCAGCAGCAACAGCATTACGATTATTATTTATCTATTATTATCAATATTATTGAAGTGGATAAAACGGCCGAGGTCTTGATATTTACGATATCATGCGAACACCGAATTCAATATTTATTTTATTCTTCATTTTATAAACTAAGAATAAAGATTTAATTCTGCTTTCGAAAAAATAATAAGAGTATTTCCATTTCCATTGTGACCTTGAGTGAACTCGACATAATAAATGTATTATCTGTAGGCAATCTCTAACAATTACTGCAAGCTTTTTGGTTCAGTGGTTATAAAGCTAAAGTTAAATCTAGGATACAAAGGAAACTATAGTTCAGAAGAAAATGATGGCATTCGAAAAGAGATAATGAAGGGAATTTTTGAGTCAAGTTTTAAACAAAAAAATAAAGTATATTGATCAAACATCTCTAACAATTGCTGCTCGAAACTTTTTTTTCCAGTCGTTATAAAGCTAAACTAAAGCTAAAGCTAAACGGAAACTATAATTCAGAAGAAAATGACAGGTTCGAAAGGAGATACTGAAGAGAATTTATGAGTCAAGTTTTAAACAAAACGGTTTTATTGGAAATGAATAGCTCCTCACAAACAACTATTTCTAGTAAGATGATTTTTAGGGACAACACGACGTTTTTGACATTTGTACAAGACATGTCTCGGCAGATTCAACTACCATCGTCGGTTGCTAAGTACAGAGTTGAGATGTTACGATATAGAACTAAAGTAATACGAAATAATTAAAAGCGTGAGTTAGCGACTATCGAAAAAGCTTTTGATAGCACTTCTAGTAGATTAATTCTCATTCAAATATTTTAGTATTTTACGAAAACCTCCCGTCTTAGAGGCGTCACAAGTTCGCTTGAACCCCCTACTGATCTCTGAAGGCCTTTTTTGTTGGTTTTTCACAGTCCAATGTCACAGATTCTAAAACATTTAACTGAGATACGCTAATAGCAGAATCTTTGAAACGATCGAGTATATATCTGCATTTTAATAGGTACATTTTCCTAAAAGTCTTCTTGATAAGGATCTACTCAACCCTATCAATTTTGGGTGACCATTCAGAATATTGGATGTGTTTTACGATAAGTCGAATGCTCAGTAAAAAGCTCAAGGCAAACGAACGCGAGAAAAACATAGTTTACTAATTAAGCTATTTATTAATATATTTACAAACAATTTTCAAGCAAGCATTAATGCACTATCAGCGGCATCCCCGGGGGCTAACCCCGGGCTAACCAGGGAGATTTGTGGGGCATTACAGGGGGTTTCGACGCTAACATTTCCCCTGGGCTCGGGGAAAATGCTTGACTTCACTCAAGTTATTTCAACCTAAAGCTACTTTCTCTCAAAATGATGGGAGATTGTCGGTCATGGAAGACTCTAACCAGGGGACTTTGAAGATTGTTACTAGTATTTTACAATCCCCCGGGAAGCCATTGAACTAAAAAAGGGTGTTTCCATATTCTTTTAAAAAATACTTGAGTTTTCACTCCAAACTAAAAACAAGGATGTTGAAACGATTAAATTACGACTATTAGCAAGTAATAATATAGATTTTGCATGTTACTCACTTAAACGAGATTTAGGGCTAACTTTTTAGTAGAATAAATAATTAGATTATAACCATCATGATTGCTTTTAGCTTAACTGAAGATTATCTTATTTGCATAAAAAGTTCACATTTAGAAGTTTTAGCCTTTTTTTTTTTTTTTTTTTTTTTTTTTTGTTTTGCTTTGTACACATTTCCAATCGTTTTTCCTAGCTTTTTCCATGACGATCCTTTTTTTTGAAGGTTGATTCTATAGTAAAGGTTGCCATCGTTTTTACAGATAATATTTTTTTACAACAGTTTTTCGTTTTATACAGTTTTTGCCTTCTGGCAAATTTTCTTTGTTCGTTTGATCTTCCCAAAGTGTTTTTCGAGGTACTTGGTGAGACTTTGGCCCGCAGTAGGAGGTATTATTCCGTTATCATCTTTTTGTTGTTGTTCTTCTTCTCTCATCTTTCTTGTTGCTTTTTCTAAATTAGAAGTTTTTTTCCGGTTTTGTTGGTTTGCATTTTTTGTGTGTGATTTTGCTGTTGTTGTTGTGGCTGTTGTGGCTGTTGTTGTTGTTGTTGTTCAGTCGTGTTTTCTTAATTTTCTTCTTTTTCTCCTTTTTAAAGACTGCCAATTCTGCCATTTGCTACCCATAAGATGTGTCATTACTTTGTCACATTTTTATAACTTCAGATATCCACTTTTTTTCTCTCTCTCCTCTTTTCGTAGTATTGTGACATTTTCTTGTCAATTCATTTGTCATTTCTTCACAAGAGATAGTACAGTTTCCTTCAGCACATCGCGAAAATCCTTTAAAAATGCAAAATAAACCAAGGGCGAAGACGAGAAGTTCAGATAGAAAAGAAAATCGATGCAAAAAAACCAATTTTTCGTGACACAATAATCGAAATCAAGGACGTTGAGGTGATCGAGAAAACGTAGACAGCTTCTCGGACCCCAGCAAACGACGAATAGTACGGAACAACAAGTGATCATGCGTACGGCTCGTACGAACTTGAGCGCTCTTTTCTTCTTCTGTGAGTCTGGCAGCTGAATTGCTCGCTGGGTCTTGTAAAGCTTTTTCATGATCGTCACGTTAAGAACCACGAGCGTCAAGAACATCACGACAACAAGAACGTAGAATACAAGGTAGTAAAGAATCCAGCCATTCTTACTTAAATGTTGATCGTAGCAGTACATGCCGTCTTTGTATAAAGAGAGGTCAAAAGCATAGAGAACGTAGCTGTACAGGATAATTGGAATGAGCCATGCTAATCCCAGTAGGAGGCAGAAAAGCAACCTTCCTGCTGGTTGTACTCTTGTTGGACTTACTACGGCTCGAAGGCGCTCCACAGATATTGCAATCAATGTCATCAAGGATACGATAGGCGCTACAAATCGAAGCAAAGTGAGGATCTTGCAGGTCAGAGTCCCTAACGTTCCTTCTACCTTCCATGATCGTGAGTTGGAGAGAAGAATGTTCATCCATTCTCGGAGGCCAAGTGCCATAACTAACATGTCAGATACGGCCATGTTAACGATCAAGTAGCACATGTCCTTATGAAGCTTCTTGGTCTTGTACACCAAGAAAATAACCAGTGAATTGGAAAAGACACAGAATAAAAATATGATAATGAAAGCCACGACTTTGGTGATCCATTCTGATTGTGCGCCTTGAACAAGTTCATCGCAGTCGCCAATTCTCAACCCAGAGGGTGAACTCCTTGCCATGTCGTCTGTTTTGCCAGTCTGATTGGTAGGATTTCCGATCAAATTTCCCATGCTTTTCCACTCAGTCTGACTTGGTAGCTAAGCTCAGTCCCAAAACAAAGAGACATCCTGTATAATTAAAATAATTCAAACCATTTCATCCAAGCAATTTACTTCATATCCATTTTTAACACCAAGGGGAAAAACTCATTACCGTCGTATGATATAGAGCGAGTGCATTCTCACTTGCTCTTATTCAATAACTAAGCACCGAGGGTTCTTATTGTAGATTCAAAACAAAAATTCATTAGATCTATACATTGCTTCATTTAGCTTCGAAAAAATATAACGTCATAGTCCAGAATAACATCAGTGTCATTGTTCCAATTTTCTCCCCTTTCCTCATCAGTTATACTGGTACTTGAAGTATAGGGGGAAAATGAATAAGAATGAAAATGATAACGAGTTAATGAGTGAGTAAGACGGAGAAAAACCAAAACTGAATATTAGAAAATAGATGTCATTTTTGAAAAATAATAATAAATGAATAAAAGAAAGTGAAAGGATGATATATCATAAGGCTTCATGTGCTAACATTACGCGATAACATAAGTATCAAATTGACTGAGTTTTGACCAACTGACGCTTGATATAAAAGCCTTCAACTACGTATGGCACTTTGACTTTGGTTACCGGGAATCTTTCTTCTTTCTTTCTTTCTTTCTTTCTTTTTTTCTTTCTTTCTTTCTTTCTATTTTTCATTCTTTCTTTCTTTCTTTCTTTCTATTTTTCTTTCTTTCTTTTTTTTTCTTAATTTCTTTCTTTCTTTCTTACCGCAACAAGAACATTTAAGAGTGCTTGCTCAATGCCAGTTACTCTCATTCTATTTGTACTTACCACAGGCACTGCAATAATCCTTGTTCTCAATGACTGTACAAGATAAGAGAGCATAAATTTATATTATCTCTCACTGCAATTGTTTACTCGTTTGAAGACTACGTTCTTGTTTTTATCATTCACTTCTTCTCCTTCTTCTCGGTATTGCGCAATCCCAAAATCTATTGCTTCAAGTAATTCGTAGTGTTTGGTCTCTTCCTTTTTCAGTTCACTCTTCAGGCGATAAAAACGTCGATATTCATCAAAAGAGTCCTCTCACAAACTGTCAAACTCTCCCATCTATCACGTCTATAAATACAGTGTCGGTTGGATTAGTTTGTTAGTTATTGTTAAACACATGATGCACTGGTCTCACCTTCAGTTGAACTTGAAGCCTAAATACAATTTTTATCACCTGTATTTAAGAGAATATTTTTTACCATAAGCCCTAGTCAGTTATTGTCTTTTTATTTCGATCGCGAGATATCCAGCTGTGTCTACCCTAATGTGAAGCAACGTTATCCCTCACATACAATTTCTGGTGTGATCCTCAAAGGATTTATTCAATTAATGAACCCGGAATCATCCAGTTACTAAAGCTTCAAAACCTGTTTTTCAAACCTGTTTTTCCTGCTTAGTTTTCGTGTGGGTAAAAAAAACTTAATTCTCTTTTTTTTTTTTTAAGAGGAAATATGACCAGAGAGATCGTATGAATTGACAATTAGGCCTGCTTGAAAGAAGGGTTTTGCTTTTTGAAGTCGCCGCCACCATATTCAATTATGAATTCACCAAACACTTGGCTTTTTTCGTTTCATAATTCATTTGTTATTTTCTGATTATTTTATCCCCTCGGGTCTAATTTAAAAGCAATTTTAAACCAATATCTATAAAAACGTTTTAACAATTTGCTTTATAAAGAAATTGTTTTGTCTCAATGTTAAACATTTTCTCAACACGTTCACTCTCACGCTCATGATTTTTTTCTTGCTGATCATTGCGTTTTGCGTGATCATTAATCAATGTTGATTATTAATTCTATCGCATCTAAGCAGCACGCGAGCGGGGGTGAAAGAAATTTCTCGAATTCTCGTTGCCAAAGAAGAAGCGCATCTTTGACTTCATTTTTCTTGTTTAGCCCAGCTCCAAGTTGAAGATTCGTGTGAAGCTGTGCGTGTGCAATAATGTGTAATCGTATATATTAGTAAAGGTATAAAAGAAATTTAAAAAAGAAAACATCAAATGCAGAAAAAAAACATCGAATTGTCACTAAGTCATAACTTAATCCTGTTGTATCTAAATGGATCGTTTCGTAAATTACAATAGTATTGTATATTTGTAGTGTTTAAAAACACGACTTTTATACTTTAGTACTCTACAGTGAAAAACTAGTGATATTATTAACATATACCGACCAAAAATTGCATTATCTTCAAACTTGAATATTTGTAAGGAATCGTAACTAGGAAACACATATCATCCTGTCAGTGAAAAACAGAATTTTAAAGTCGCCAGGCGCGAATTTAGGGAAAACCTATCAAAGTGAGGATCGATATATTTGGTTAGAAAGCAATGGTCTGTGTAAGAGTTAGGCAAACAAAAAAGACAAGGAATCTAGAAAGATTGCTATTAAGATATTGTTGTAGCCTTTTTTCTTAATTTGCTTTGACACTAAAACTTCACAATTTGAAAAATGGGAAATTGAAAGTGTTTTTTTCTTTGTTTTCCTTATCTTTTTTATTTGCACCCACAGGATGGATTATTTTTTCCTTAAGAACCAGAGAAACATCGCCTAAAAGGCAAACATTTATCTTTCTATGGTTCATGTTTAATCAGAAAAATTCGACGAACTATCATAAAGTATGCGAAAAAGGTTATGCCTCGGTAAAATGGGGGTAGTGCTTACTATTGTTTCTTAAAGAATTTTGTTCCACTTCAAATCCACATGACCAAATTAAACCTGTTTGTATAAACTTCCTCGTTCCCTAGTGTTATTTTATTCCGTGATCTCGTGGTTGAAGAATTTCGTCTCACTCAGCATATGTTTTGGCGCCTTGTAGAGACTACAATGATCAGTAGATCAAAAGATAACAAAGAAGCTTAGGCAATGATTAAAAAAAAACTGTAGAATGCCTTTGAAATGGAATAGTTTGAGAAGGTTTTGTTTTATAACTTCAAAGAGCGATAGTGATAATGATAAAAGATTTGGTTGCCCCAGGGGTATATATTGAATTGATCTGGTGTTTTTACCAAAATTTTTATTATACACTCTTAGATAAAGTTTTTTTCAAACAATCTCCCAATTAGTTGTACATGTTGGTGCTACAGTTGGTTGTTCTAATGATATTACTAATTACAAAAGAAACCGAATCAGAATATTTTTTGAGGAGCAACAACAACAGCTTCATAAGAATCAATAAGAGAGCAACAAAAGCATTGACAGACGTTGAAGTCGCTGCACTACCATCCACAATATCAGCAATAACAGCAATAGCAGCAGCGGTAATACCAAAAACAGCAGTAACAGCACGAACCAAGAACAACAGCAGCAGGGCAAAACAGCAAACTGCAGCAGCAACAGTAATAACAGAAGCTGAAGCAACTGCAGTGCCATCAACAGCTTGAGCAATAACAGTAATAGCAGCAGCTAAATCAACAACAGCAGGTGCGGCACGAGCCAACAACAACAGCGGCAGGGCAAAACAGCAAAATGCAGCTGCAGACAAAACAGCTGCAGTACCATCCACAACAACAGCATCAATCAAAAATAACAAAAACAAAAAACAAAAAAAACTAGCAGCAAAATCGACGACAAGAAGCAACCGGGTAAAGGTACAGTACCAACAACCCAATGCAGCAGTAGCAGCAAGCAACCATAGCGAGCTCGAGGAAAAGAAATGGAAGCCACAAGAATCAAATAAACAAATAAATATAATATATACTGATAACATAGCCACCAATGGCCTTAGGTGCATATGTATTCCCTTAATTAATACTGACTACGAAATTCTACACAAAATACAGTAACATTAGTTGTAGTATTGTGATTCGTTAAAATAGGAGCTTTTCGCAGACATATTACGTCATCAGCCATGTTGATTTCTAAAAAAAATTCTCATCAGTTCCTTTGTTAATTCCGCCAAACTAGTCACCAAGTCTGTTTGTTTCTGTTATCCCATAAGAATTGTTGCCATTTTTAATTATAACTCCCAAAAATGATACAATCTCAGAAGTAGTGTACAGTACAACCTGTTTAGCTGGTATTGCACTAAACAAGTAAGTCATATCTCATCAAACTTAATGTTTTTCTGTCAGCCAGCGGAAATGGTTCATATAATGACAATATTACTCGCACAGACACGCCGCAAAACCAATACTAACATCAATATATCGGGTTAATTTTAAAGCAACCCCTTAAGGGCATCAATTAATATCCTATCCACCAATGACTGTGAGAATTAGTTTTAGCAATGAATTAATAAGAATGAAAAGAGAGATAGGATGTCGAGAACAGAATAGAAACACACAATGAAAAATGCTGAATGAGCGAAGTAGAGAAAAACGACATAAGTAGATTGAGAAAGAAGGTGATTACAAAGTCAGGGCTGAATGAGCTACAACTTCGCTGATGAATGATTAAGGAAGCGACCGTGTGAACATTAACAAACATCACTTGCCATATCGTGGGGTTTTGGAACTTAAATGCTGGATAGCACCTTTAATTGCTAGATAAAAGTAATCAAGAAGGAAAATGTTTTTTTAAAAAATTGGTTAGACTCCGCTGGAAGTGAGAGGTCGGACAACTGTAATTAATAAACGTTTTTATTTGATCTGACTTATCTCTAAGAGCACGTAGTGAGTGAAATATCTCAGTCTAAACAGACTGATCGACATTTACTGAGACATTCAGCATTGGTAAGAAAGCAGGTGGAGGCTAAACTTAACCCTGAACAATTTTAAGGTCCAGGTCGATAGCTTTGAAGTGATTTCGTCTTTAATTTCAGTTGATTGTACAACAGCGACAGTGTGAAATAGCAAAATGTTGAGTGCTGTATATTTGTATACTTTTTTTTTGTATATTTGTATATTACTCAGTAAATTTTTAATATGCAATGGCTCTTTTCGTTTCTGAAATCATTTTCTGATTTTATCCCCTCGGGCCTACTTCAAATCAATCTTTACCAATATCTATAAAAACGTTGAAAACCGGTATTTGCTTTATAAGGGAGTTGTTTTGTTTCAGTGTTGAACCTTTTCTAGCAATACGATCTCGGTGAATTATTTTTAATTTGCGTTTGTATAATCGTTAACTGATCAATGTTGATTTTAATTCTATGTTTTATCGCTTCCAAGTAGGAAGAGAGAGAAAAAAATATCTAATTTCCGTTCCTAAATAAAATGCATTTTCTTCCTTTTCATTATTGTTTAGCACACCTTTAAGTTAAAGATTCTTGTGAGCTTGTGGGTGTCATATACTTGCAGGTGTACAATAAATAAAAAAATTAGCAAATAAATAATTTAAAAAATAAAAAAAATAAAAAAAAAAACATCGAATACTCATTCATAACTAATCCTTGAGTCGATTTTCAAACTCTTCATTAAAACTAGCGATTAAAAATAATGCAAAAAGTAGCTCAGTTTAAAAGGTGTTTGTCAAATTTAGGAATCGTAGCTAGGAAATTAACACCACTATATGTAATTCATCTCAGCACTTAAAAAAAGTTATCACAGTCGCCAAACGCGAATTTAGGAAAGAACTGTCAATCTTGGGATCAATATATTTTGGCTATCAAGAACGTGTCTGTGTAAGAGTTAGGCAAATTATCGTGACATTCCTTGAACTCATTCTCTTTATTTTCTATAATCATAGAAAATCATTTTTAATTGGGGGAAAATTGGAAGGGTTTTTTTTGGCTTTCCTTGCCTTTTTTTTAAATTTCCACCTACAGAATGAATTTTTTACATTTAAGAATCAGACAAACATCGTGTACAAGCAAGAGAGAATGAATAAGAGAGGGAAACTTCTTAATACCGCGCACACAATGTGATTCGTGGTTGGGATATTTTTAGCATCCGCGTGCAAACAATTTTCGCCATTCCCTACTCCTGTGCGTCAAAAATTGTTTGCTTCATCCAAACCTGAAAGTAGCGAAAACATGTAAAGATTTTTTTGGGAAAACATAAATTTCGCGTCTTTTTTAGTGTTCAACAGCCTCAGTCGTGTTTTATCAGAGAACAGAACATACCCAATCCTGATCTTTTTGCTTTATCTAATAGATTTTGTCGGAAAAAGTGAGAAAAATCGACGAAAAGTATGTTGTGTTTGAGCGCGAGCGCACACGTCCACGCCATCAAAAAAATAAAAACCAAACGACTTTGGATGCTAAAAATAGCCCAACGGGAATTCACATGGCGCGCAGCTTCCCTCTCTTATTTATGCTCTCTTGGTACAAGTCGTAGTATAATTTCTTTCGTGAAGACTGATCCTATCCTATACTACATGTATTATTAGAAAAGGACAGGTTATAAAAATCGTAGTGCGGAAAAGTGTTATGCCGCAGTAGAATGAGGGGAGTTCTTAGTATTGTTACTTAAATGTTTTTGTTCCACCTCAAAACCACACGACTAAATTAAACCTGTCAGACGAGTGCATACCTTCATCGTTCCCTAATTTCATTCTATTCCGTGATGTCGTGGTTGAAGAATTTCGTCTCACTCGACATATTTTGACGCCTTGCAGGCACGGAAAGGATCAGTAGATCAATAGATAACCAGAAAAAGCCTCAATCCTCATTCAAAATACCAGCAGAATATATGCCTTTCAAAGGTCATACTTTTTGGAACAGTGCGGGTCGCTATAAATTGAAGCGGTTATCTTTAAGACTTCATAGAGCGATGGTGATAGTGATCGAAGATTAATGGGTTACCGCAAGGAGATATATAATTTTTTTTTAATATATATAATAAGCTCCAAAGTTTTATTATACGCAACGAAACAGAGAACTTTTTTAAATAAGCTCCCAAGAATTGTTTGTGCATCTTGGCGCTACAGTTGACATTGTTCAGAGGCTATTCGTTACTTATAGATACAGTCAATGTCATTAATGTTGTCCACCAAAAAAGACATTTAACACCAAAAAAGAAATGTCACGTGATACCTAATACACTCGCTCTAAATGCTCGATACCAGCAATCATTGCATAAGTAGAGTTAATAATTATTAATCTCTGTTCATTTTTACTCATTATAGAGTTTGAAACTAGAATTTATATCGTTTAAAACAAATAAACAAATCATCACGGACAACCTTTTTGACAATGACTGTGGTTTCCCGAATTCGCTTGGATGAACACGAAACACTGATTCCAACTCGAGATTGAACTTGATTCTTTTACCAATCATGGCCAACTTCGACTTGAAACTATTAATTGTTTCGTGATCATCCAAGCGAATTCGGGAAAGGTCCATTACACGATCGAGATTAAAAAAGGTAGTGTTTTTGAGAAACAACCGCACAACAGCTTCGTAAATATCAATAAGTTTTTACAATATCAGCAACAACAACCGCAACAACAGAAACTCGTGGAAGCAGCTGCAGTATATGAATAGCAGCAGGAAAATCAACAACAGCAGTAGCAGCAAAGTGAGAAATGAAGATAATTTTTGAAATTTTGGTTTTGTAACAACTAATTTTGTCCAAGGTTGTAGCTGGAGCAGATGCAGTACCATGGAAGAAAGTTTTTAGTGGCTTTCTTTCAAAAATGTCCAACGTAACTTTGGTCGTTAAATTTCATGAGAATTGTTGCCAAGTAATAATTATAAGTGCCCCCCCCCCCCCCCCCCCAAAAAAAAAGGAAAGGAAACAAAAACAAAAGAAATTACAAGAGAAGCCGCGTGTTACATAACCTTGGCCGGCAGTAATAAACAAGCAACTCATATCTCTGACTCATCTTACTTATTAACTAGTTTTACTGGTTTTACTGGCTTTACTGCCAGACCGTCGGAACTAACAATATCACTCACTAATACACCGAAACATCAATACATATATCGGGTTGATGTTCAAATACAGCCGCTTGCGGGTTTGATTCAAAATACTCAATCAATAATTGTAAGAATTAATGAGTTTGGACAGTCAAATTAAGAATGAAAATTGGAGGAAAAGAGAAATAGAATATCGAGAAAAGAGACAGAGAAGAATTAAAGAGAGAGAAAGAGAGAGAAGGAAATAGCAATGAAGATTGAGGTAGGGAGTTAGAACTGAAAGTAAATAAGTGGGCGAACTTCAAGCTAACGGGCAAACTGAAAAGTATTTACTATCGGCGAGCGTGTACAATTACTAAACATTTCTTGCCATATCGTGGGTTTTTGGAAATTGAATGCTGGATATCACCTTAAATTACGAGATAAAAGTAATCAAGAAATAATAGGATTTTAGTTAGACTCTGCAGGAAGCACCTCGTTAGAGAACGTAATTAAGAAATTCTCTAGAGTAGTTTTTTCTGGAACGTTTTTATTGTATTCAATCTTGCTTAAATTAACAGCACGTGAGTGGGATATATTTAAAGTCTGGTTATTACGTTAGAATTCATCACTTCTAAGTAGACAGGTGGAAGCAGTGTTTGATGCGTTGGTCTCCCCTTATACAATGAGGGTTTTTCTCCTGGCCTCTCTCCGTTAAAAAACAATAATATGTATGTGATTGAGTATGTTGTTTTGTAAATAATTATTGTAATAGTCGGTGTTCGTAAAGTGAACCTCACGGAGCAGTCCTTAATGGGGAGATATAAAAATTCAAAAACTAATCATGAATAATTCATAAGCCTTTGGCTTAATTGGAGCTACCATATATGTTACATGCATGAGCCTATATACCCGATAAAGTCATTTTCATTAGTAGACAAGTGATCTATATATACAGACATATCTATATATATAAAGAGACGTGTCTTTATATAAAGAATACTAATGATGATGACTTTATCACTGATAAAAGTGCAATCAATTTTATATGAAGCTACACGTAGAGCCCCATAAACGTCTGCCTCACTCAGCCTCACGGTACGTACGATCACCGAATGCTCATGAAATTAGAATTCCTCGACCAGCGCCCCTGTCTTGAATTTGGCATGCTATCTTTAACTTGTGGGAGCCTTTTGTTTTAGATCTAGACTGACAGTAACATACGAACTTTTGAGCGACTTCGTCTTCAGTTGTACAACTGACAACGTAAAAGTCAAAAATGGCGAGCGCAATCAAGGGCAATACAAATCTTATCTTATATGCTCCCAACGAACTGCCGATTACATTAACTAAATCATTCTTAATTTCTTTCCCTTGGGCTACGAGCCACAATCAGGTGAGCGTATACCGGCTATTATACGAATATTGCTTTTTAACGATGGCTTATATCTAATAAATGTGGCTGGAATTAATGAAGATCACGAGAAAATGACAATAGTCCCTTTCACAGTTCCCTGTGCCATCTTGAAAGGTAGCACGGACCGCGGAAGGGGAGGGGCTAGTAGGGCTATATATATATAGCCCTACCCCTTTTTTCTTTTCCCAATCTAGTCTCTTATCATAATATTTTCCAATATTAGCCCCACCACTTTTTCCCATACTAGTCTCTTACATATCCCCACCGCGCCTTGCCTTTGTATCGAAGCAAGACGAACGGTGAGCTTGCAATGATAGACAACACCTTCACATGTCTCTATCATTGCAAGCTCACCGTTCGTCTCGCTTCGATGCAAGGCTTTCGTGAGATGGTGCAGGAACTGTGAAACTATTGAACACTATCGTCATAACTAGACTGATGGGAGAATCGAACTTACAAATTTACAAGCATCAAACTTGACCACTTCCCCCAGACACACAATACCTACTTATCTAAATCTTCTAAAAAACGCTAAAGCATCCGGATTTCACTTAGAATATCTTAACATAATACTTATTTCTCTATTGCTACTTATTCCTTCTAGAAGTGGACTAGGGCTACTAGAACCAGCCTGAATTAATTAAAATATAATTGCACGTGACGTCAAAGCAGCTCGATCAGTTTGTAGGACAAAACAAAAGAATTTCCATTTCCCGAGAATAGGCCTTTTGCAACAGACAGTCACGTGACTGTTACTGGATGGCAAAAAAATTCGGACTTCCTCTATTTCAAAACCTTTTTCAGGATTACTAATGCCATATCCAAGACCTTTTCCAAAATAATTTTTTTCTCTTATAAGATACTTTTGATTTCAAGATACGAATCAATTCAAAGTTTGTTTGTCATCCAGCAGAGCCTTCCCCAAGGGACCTTGGGCTGAATTGATTCGTCATCAAAGTGATATATCAGCACGTGACTGTTTGTCGCAAATGGCCAATTGGAACCTATTGTTTTGTCCTCCAAATTGAAATTTGGTTCCTTTGTAGTATAGGAAATACCATTTTCGCATCAAATGCGCGTGGTATTTTCATTACTTCTCCTAGAACTTAGGAAGTACTTACTATTAATAACACATCTACATAAAATAGTTAAAAAATGCTAGCAAATTGTAAAGTAACGCAAGTACAGATTTCCGGATATGTGCAGTTAATAAATTGCACGGATTAAGAGAAAATTCACAGCCAATCAACCAATTAGAAATGGGTATCTTATGAACTACAGCACAAATTAATATCAGCAAATCATGCTGTAGCTAGATTTTTCTTTGTTATGTCACGATTACTTTCTATATGGCAAGTTCTACTTTGTCGTCTCGTTTTTACTGAGTTAATTGGCAAATGAATTAGGGCATCTTCATTAGCCTTTTCCATATTGAGCAAGGGAATGGTACCAAGTTTCTCAAAATTAACTCAATATTATTCAAAAACAACTTGAACCCCTTCACAGCAAAGAACAGCGTATTTTGTGGATTTGTGTACACAATGTCAAATTAATTTGCTGACAGGAGTACCGTTGTTGTAGGTTTCTTGGGGCCAGGCATGTTAAGTAGACTTTCGTCCTTTTGGATACATGATGTATTAGCCATCTTTTCTCCTCTTTCTTCTACTGAGTGATCTGGAACAGGTATGGATCGGATTTTCGTCCACTGATTTGGAAACATCCTATAGCCATCCTTTCTCCTCTCCCTTCCACTGCTAAGGGATTTTGAATAGGCAAATTGCTTAACCTTTGCCATCTAGAAAGCGCTGAGCAATCATGGTATCCACACTATACGGTGTTACGTGCATCGAACTCTAAATGACTTAAAAAATAGAATTTCAAATGCAATTTGCAGCTAAAAGAAGGCGAGGTACTCCCTAGCCAGCCGAATAAAAGTCATACCACAAAAGGCCGTATATTTAGACTCTTATGTAGAAGATGGTATGAAATTGAAACGTCATTATAGTTTTTCATTCCAAGGAAGTTCTTGAATTGAATAGCATTTCTCCCAGATATTCAAGATTTTACGAGCAAATGTCGAAAAAGGTTAAGCAAGGTCTGATAATAAATACCAGAATGCAACAAGAATAATTTTAGAAGATGCTAAGTTTGTCTCAGACATGGCACATTGCGGGATGCAGTTGTTCAGTGAATAAATACGTGCTTGGAATCCTTGCAGGCCATTATGTATATAATACACCAGGATATGGAACATTGATGAGATGATTAGATAAATCAGTGCAAGAGGGATGGATAAGCCAGTTATACGTGGACTCATCGCAGGTTCAATACTCCACCAGGGTATGGAACATTGGCGAGATGATTAGATAAAACAGTGCAAGAGGGATGGATAAGCCAGTTATACGTGGACTCATCGCAGGTTCAATACTCCACCAGGATGTGGAAC
This sequence comes from Anthopleura xanthogrammica, assembly GCA_964019055.1. Taxonomy (NCBI): domain Eukaryota; kingdom Metazoa; phylum Cnidaria; class Anthozoa; order Actiniaria; family Actiniidae; genus Anthopleura; species Anthopleura xanthogrammica. Next base: position 1,654,378 of record OZ025215.1, on the reverse strand, counting down.
ATTGGTGAGATGATTAGATAAAACAGTGCAAGAGGGATGGATAAGCCAGTTATACGTGGACTCATCGCAGGTTCAATACTCCACCAGGATATGGAACATTGGCGAGATGTGTTAGATAAAACAGTGCAATAGGGATGGATAAGCCAGTTATACGTGGACTCATCGCAGGTTCAATACTCCACCAGGATATAGAACATTGGTGAGATGATTAGATAAATCAGTGCAAGAGGGATGGATAAGAGTTATACGTGGACTCATCACAGGTAAAATACTCCACCAGGATATAGAACATTGGTGAGATAATGAGATAAATCAGTACAAGAGGGATGGATAAGAGTTATACGTGGACTCATCGCAGGTTCAATACTCTACCAGGATATGGAATATTGGTGAGATGATTAGATAAAACAGTGCAAGAGGGATAGATAAGAGTTATATGTGGACTCATCGCAGGTTCAATACTCTACCAGGATATGGTAGAAGAGATGACTAGATAAAACAGTGCAAGAGGGATGGATAAGCCAGTTATACGTGGACTCATCGCAGGTTCAATACTCCACCAGGATATGGAACATTGGTGAGATGATTAGATAAATCAGTGCAAGAGGGATGGATAAGCCAGTTATACGTGGACTCATCGCAGGTTCAATACTCCACCAGGGTATGGAACATTGGTGAGATGATTAGATAAAACAGTGCAAGAGGGATGGATAAGCCAGTTTTACGTGGACTCATCGCAGGTTCAATACTCCACCAGGATATGGAACATTGGTGAGATGATTAGATAAAACAGTGCAAGAGGGATAGATAAGAGTTATATGTGGACTCATCGCAGGTTCAATACTCTACCAGGATATGGTAGAAGAGATGATTAGATAAAACAGTGCAAGAGGGATGGATAAGCCAGTTATACGTGGACTCATCGCAGGTTCAATACTCCACCAGGATATGGAACATTGGTGAGATGATTAGATAAAACAGTGCAAGAGGGATAGATAAGAGTTATATGTGGACTCATCGCAGGTTCAATACTCTACCAGGATATGGTAGAAGAGATGATTAGATAAAACAGTGCAAGAGGGATGGATAAGCCAGTTATACGTGGACTCATCGCAGGTTCAATACTCCACCAGGATATGGAACATTGGTGAGATGATTAGATAAATCAGTGCAAGAGGGATGGATAAGAGTTATATGTGGACTCATCGCAGGTTCAATACTCCACCAGGATATGGTAGAAGACATGATTAGATAAATCAGTGCAAGAGGGATGGATAAGAGTTATACGTGGACTCATCACAGGTACAATACTCCACCAGGATATGGAACATTGGTGAGATGATTAGATAAATCAGTGCAAGAGGGATGGATAAGAGTTATACGTGGACTCATCGCAGGTACAATACTCCACCAGGATATGGAACATTGGTGAGATGATTAGATAAAACAGTGCAAGAGGGATGGATAAGAGTTATACGTGGACTCATCGCAGGTACAATACTCCACCAGGGTATGGAACATTGGTGAGATGATTAGGTCTACCAGTACCACAGGGATCATGAGTAGGCCAGTTTGCAGACTTCATGCCTTCAAGGCTGATGTAATGTTGAATGCCGATGGTCAGAGCTGGACCGGCCTTATCCATCTTAATATCTGTTGGGACAACAGTCGTACACGTTGACGTTAGTACCTTGACAATTCTGCAGGTCACACTCCCCGTCCTCCACTCCACAAGACTTCCTGTTCCTTCTACACAGGCTACCCAGTTAGTGATATTAGGCTTGAGAAGGAACTCGTTACCAATCGCTCTCCAATCACCAAAATTCATGGCAGAGCGAGAAGACTCACTGAGCGGGATTTTCCTTGACATTGACACCCATCCCCCCATAGACCTGTCAACACGCCATTTTGCCATTGGAGTGACTGCGTTTGTAGATGCTTCAAAGTTACTGTACTCATTAAACGTATAGCTGTAGACAAGGGTCCAGCCTCCTCCAATAAAGGTCATATCACAGAACACTTGGAATGGCGTAGAAGATGGGTAATTGAACTTCATCCAATAAACACCTGACTTTGCCAGGTTATCAACGCTTTTGAACCATTTACAAGATAGTATTGGGTTATGTAAAGAAACCCCTAGAGCATCCCGTATCTCCATGTAAACCATGTTTTGCTGACTAACAGTCTTCTCTGGGTTTCTTGACATGGTAGAGAACTTCAGTTCACATGTCTTGTTCACCTGGTTCATGTTGATACTTGCACAATGCATGTTGTCTTCACATTTCTTGTAACAGTTAAATATTGTGTCTACCTGGGCAGATTCAAGAGTGAATCCTTGCAAGTACGCGTTGAGCTCTGCATATCTTTGGGTCCACACGGAAGCGTAGGAGACTTTGTGCTTGAGAAGAAACAGCGTGAAAATCAGCAAGATAACTCCTTTCATTTTCGTACAAATGGCACCTAATTTTGAAAAATCAGGAAGATATATTAGCAAACATAATTATTAGCGATCTGGTGATGATGATTGTAAATAGGAATCATGATATTAATGATGATGATGATGATACTGTTTAATGATTTTATGACTTCTTTATGAGAATTGTAACCGCCACCCGGTTAGCTCAGTTGGTAAGAGCGTCGGTCTGTTGTGCGGGAGGTCGTGGTTCGAATCCCGGCCGGACCAACACTCAGGGTCTTAAAATAACTGAGGAGAAAGTGCTGCCTTTGTAATCACATCTACAAATGGTTAGACTTTCAAGTCTTCTCGGATAAGGACTTTAAACCGTAGGCCCTGTCTCCCAACCCTTCCTTAACCTGTAAATGGGGGACATAAAAGAACCTGTTGAATTATTCGTGTAAGAGTAGGGGATTGTCTCCCGGTTCAACAGCCTATCCCAATTTGGAGGCATAACACTAATTACTAACAATTCACTCATGATTGTAAGCTGCACGGCTGCTAATAGCGCCTTAATATGCAGCCCGTAAAGTCCTCCACTGTGTAAAAAATTGTAAAGCGCATTGAGACGATGTGAAATGCGCTATATAAGAACCCATCATTATTATCATTATTATGATTTATATAGCGCCCTTTCTATGTATATAATCAAAGGCGCTTTACAATCCTGAGAGGTGGTTAGTATGAGGTGTAGTCACTGAGGGTGGTCACTGCCAGGGTTTCTATACGTCCTCAGTGGTTCTTTTACGTCCCTCCGATATTGGTTAGTGATAAAGTGTGGAGAGACGGGACCGTCATTTTAAGTGGTCATTGAAAAAGTAACCGTTTGTAGATGCAATTTAAAAAAGGCAGCACTTTCTCCTAAGTTTAAAGTGCTCAGTACTCTGATCAAAACATTTTCACTGGCTGTGTTGTTGTTTTTTTTTTCTTTTTGAATGAATTGAAAGACCTTTGATAGCAAAGTGAAATGCCGCTTTTCTTTTTCAAATATCTTTTTTTCTTCCAAAGATATTGGAGTTTAAAAAATGGCGGTCATTGTTCCTGACGACGTCATAGTCTCAATAATTTGACCAGCCTAAGATTATGATAATCTATATCTCAGCCCAATTTCAATTAAAATTAACCAAATTCGGCAGACGTATAGCACTCTAGCAGTTCTTGAAAATTAATTGTACAGATCAGTTGCCATAGCAACAGCCTCGGTCCCTGGCCACCGCTACTTAAAATTCAAGTTTTTGACATTTCTACCTTTACAAGACGGATGGTATCAAATGAGACTTGGTAAAAATATATGTTATGGTCAGAGGCAGGAATTTGGATATTTGGATAAACAATTTCTGCCCAACTTGAAAAATAACAAAGAATCGCAGGAAAGCTAAAAATGTTGTTAGGGGCCTGGACACCAGTAAGTTGCCATAGCAACCACAATTTGCGCGTTATCATGTTTCTTGTTTCGAATACAAGTATCAAATACTCACGACAACATAATGAAATCTATATTGAAGCAAATGCGAGTTGAGAGTATGACGTCATCAAAGTTCTAATTTGCATAAAGTTTAAACTTGAATATCTCTCGAACTAAAAATGCTATCAAGAAATGGTAAACGCCACTTTTCTTTCTTTGTAAGGTACTTTAACATGTGTTACAATAGTAAAAATTTTAGACATTGAAATTTGATCAGAGTAGCACTTTAAGACCCTGAGTGTTGTTCCAGCCGGGACTCGAACCACGACCTCCTGCCGACGGAAGTTCCGATGCTCAAGCGCACTGAGCCAACCGTGTTGTGTATAGTACTGAACTGCGAACTTTTAACTCTAAAACAGTATTAATCATTCATTTTAGCACTAAAACTACGTCGCCTAAATTAAGATTCGAATAGAGTAGATGTCTAACAATATGGTGTTGTATGTGAGGAAAGCTGCTTATTGGTTAGTCTCTTCTTGTGTTTTGAGGGTTTTTCTCCGATTTTCCTCCCTCCTCAAGATTAACTTCTAAATTCCAATTGGAATCTATAATTAGAGTTCGCAGAAGCTTCGCGCAATGTTTTCTTTGGCAAACAAATTACTTATGGATCGTGTTTATTAGAAATAATCGTGCCATCCGAATGTCATGATCAGTGGGGGTGATATTGATTGCAATCGTTTTCTTACTAAAGAGTAAAACAATATTTTTTTAAATCCAAAATCAAACCTCAACGGTGTTCGCGGTCGCTTACGACAGATTTTTTAAAATAACAATGTTTACATGGAAAACAAAATAAGAATTTGAGAAAGTGGTCGCTTCAAAGAAAGTCGACTATTGCACAAATTATCCCACATTTTTTCAGAAAATTTATTAGCAATTATTCATGGCTAAGGCTTCCTAAGGGACCAGGTGTTATGCATATTGCGTAATTTTGATTTAACAAACACTACAAACTACAAACAAAATACCTTGTTTTCACTTCAGTCCTACTTTGCCTTTACTGGTATTTTGTATGTGTATTTGTAAGTTTTTCTCTTTTTTTATTGTTTCTTTGTTTTTGATTCGTTTGTTTTGTTTCTGATTGTCTTGTTTTCTTTTGTAATCTTGATATAGAATGCATTACACTCCGCATTTGTTTATGTGTTTTCTTGTTGGTTTTTTTCTGTTTGTTTCTAGTAGTATCAGTTCCAATATTAAAGAGAAACGTAAACAAAATGCAACTGAAATAATGGTGACAGATTAAAGGGAATTCGTTTTGCATTAGCTGTACCCTGGGTACCAGAGGTTCCTTGTCTATGCGAGGAGCGGAGCGACGAGACTATTTTCTCGTCGGCTTCCTGACTCCCTATAAAAGACAAGCCCCTCATGCAAACAGTTTTTTTGACGCGATTCAAAACTTTCTAGCCATGGTTAATTCGAATTACGAAGGCAATCGCAAAACATCGCTATTTCAAAGCAGATATTCTATCAGAAAGTATCTTAAGGATGAAAAAGTGTACACAAAGAATAAGGTGATTTCAAAGCTAATAACTTCAACTTTACAAGGACTTGGTATCTGCAGATTGTAAACATCTATGCTAATCAGAAAAGTCATCCAAACAATTACACGCTATGAATGCCTTGCATCATATCTAGATCTGAAGTCGTAATATTAATCAATTCGAATTCATACCTTTTTTATGGTTCTGCTACCAGTTTTAAGTCGGGTCTCGATTTGTACACCAAAGGCGTTCCCGTACGTGACAATATGTCAATGATCGGGAAGCGAAAACTTGTTATTATTGATTTTAGTTCGAGTAATATTGCGCCGTTAATTCAATTTCATTCGCACAAATAAGTAGTCGGAGCTAAAAATTTTAAACCTGTTTTTCCTGTTTTTTTTCTTCATAACTGTCATTTACTCATTATTATTACAGTTCGAGTAATATTGCGCAATTAATTTAATTTCATCCACCCGAATATGTTGAGTTGAATTTTTTTAAACTGTTATTCATAAACAGAGCTTTATATTTACCGGCCAGGAGTTTTGGATAGGGAAAAAAACTGGCAACTTTAAGGCCGAGGGCAAAGTTTCCCCCTTTCCTCACCCACTATAGGAAGGTTTATATGTTTTTTCGCCATTTACTTTTCCACTGGATTTTTTATCCTATTTTCTTACTTACTAATCCGGTATCATAGGATACCGGACCGCGGTCAGAGATAGAAAATACCGCCCGCTTCAAAAGCGGATTGAAAAAATTATATACACAAAGAACTAACAAATATCACGTGATTATAGGTACAAACCGCCTTTAGAAGTTTTCAAGACATTCTCAGGTCTTCTCAGGCACTTTAAGTAAAGCTTCAAGCGTCTTATAGCTTATCCGAAGTTCGAACTGAAGGACTATGTGCAGATACGACAGACACATGTGAAAATATTAACACAATGGTTACATACTAGAAAAATCTCGAAAAAGCTTTTTTTCCTTTTTCATTGATAATTATATAATAAACAGAATATTACATGGGCGTTTGGAGATACGAATCTGATCTTCTCGTGTTGAAAATCTTTAACTCGTTCGTTGCGCTCACTCGTGAGAGATCTTTTCACACACATAAAGCCAGTGACTAGTGTGTAGTACTGAACTGCGAACTTCTAACTCTAAAACAGTATTAATCATTCATTTTAGAACTACGTCGCCTAAATTAAGATTCGAATAGAGTAGATGTCTAACAATATGGTGTTGTATGTGAGGAAAGCTGCTTATTGGTTAGTCTCTTCTTGTGTTTTGAGGGTTTTTCTCCGTTTTTCCTCCCTCCTCAAGATTAACTTCTAAATTCCAATTGGAATCTATAATTAGAGTTCGCAGAAGCTTCGCGCAATGTTTTCTTTGGCAAACAAATTACTTAAAGATTGTGTTTCTTAGAAATAATCGTGCCATCCGAATGTCATGATCAGTGGGGGTGATATCAATTGCAATCGTTTTCTTACTAAAGAGTAAAAAAATATTTTTTTAAATCCAAAATCAAACCTCAACGGTGTTCGCGATCGCTTACGACAGATTTTTTAAAATAACAATGTTTACATGGAAAACAAAATAAGAATTTGAGAAAGTGGTCGCTTCAAAGAAAGTCGACTATAGCACAAATTATCCCACATTGTTTCAGAAAACTTATTAGCAATTATTCATGGCTAAGGCTTCCTAAGGGACCAGGTGTTACGCATATTGCGTAATTTTGATTTAACAAACACTACAAACTACAATCAAAATATGTTGTTTTCACTTTAGTCCTACTTTGCCTTTACTGGTATTTTGTATGTGTATTTGCTAGTTTTTCTCTTTTTTTATTATTTCTTTGTTTTTGATTCGTTTGTTTTGTTTCTGATTGTCTTGTTTTCTTTTGTAATCTTGATATAGAATGCATTACACTCCGCATTTGTTTATGTGTTTTCTTGTGGGTTTTTTTCTGTTTGTTTCTAGTAGTATCAGTTCCAATATTAAAGAGAAACGTAAACAAAATCTGAAATAATGGTGACAGATTAAAGGGAATTCGTTTTGCATTAGCTGTACCCTGGGTACCAGAGGTTCCTTGTCTATGCGAGGAGCGGAGCGACGATACTATTTTCTGGTCGGCTTCGTGACTCGCTATAAAAGACAAGCCCCTCATGCAAACAGTTTTTTTGACGCGATTCAAAACTTTCTAGCCATGGTTAATTCGAATTACGAAGGCAATCGAAAAACATCGCTATTTCAAAGCAGGTATTCTATCAGAAAGTATCTTAAGGATGAAAAAGTGTACACAAAGAATAAGGTGATTTCAAAGCTAATAACTTCAACTTGACAAGGACTTGGTATCTGCAGATTGTAAACATCTATGCTAATCAGACAAGTCATCCAAACAATTACACGCTGTGAATGCCTTGCATCATATCTGAAGTCGTAATATTAATCAATTCGAATTCATACCTTTTTTATGGTTCTGCTACCAGTTTTAAGTCGGGTCTCGATTTGTACACCAAAGGCGTTCCCGTACGTGACAATATGTCAATGATCGGGAAGCGAAAACTTGTTATTATTGATTTTAGTTCGAGTAATATTGCGCCGTTAATTCAATTTCATTCGCACAAATAAGTAGTCGGAGCTAAAAATTTTAAACCTGTTTTTCCTGTTTTTTTTTCTTCATAACTGTCATTTACTTATTATTATTACAGTTCGAGTAATATTGCGCAATTAATTTAATTTCATCCACCCGAATATGTTGAGTTGAATTTTTTTAAACTGTTATTCATAAACAGAGCTTTATATTTACCGGCCAGGAGTTTTGGATAGGGAAAAAAACTGGCAACTTTAAGGCCGAGGGCAAAGTTTCCCCCTTTCCTCACCCACTATAGGAAGGTATATATGTTTTTTCGCCATTTACTTTTCCACTGGATTTTTTATCCTATTTTCTTACTTACTAATCCGGTATCATAGGATACCGGACCGCGGTCAGAGATAGAAAATACCGCCCGCTTCAAAAGCGGATTGAAAAAATATATATACACAAAGAACTAACAAATATCACTTGATTATAGGTACAAACCGCCTTTAGAAGTTTTCAAGACATTCTCAGGTCTTCTCAGGCACTTTAAGTAAAGCTTCAAGCGTCTTATAGCTTATCCGAAGTTCGACTTGAAGGACTATGTGCAGATACGACAGACACATGTGAAAATATTAACACTATGGTTACATACTAGAAAAATCTCGAAAAAGCTTTTTTCCTTTTTCATTGATAATTATATAATAAACAGAATATTACATGGGCGTTTGGAGATACGAATTTGATCTTCTCGTGTTGAAAATCTTTAACTCGTTCGCTGCGCTCACTCGTGAGAGATCTTTTCACACACATAAAGCCAGTGACTAGTGTGTATTATCATATGACCGTATTTCACTGTACGCGTGATTCTAAAATAACCTTTGGGGAAAATGTCGTCAGCAAAAAAAGTACGCTTTTCCGAAAAGTGTAATAATTTCCCGTTCGGACTCGCCGTTCGGACTCGCTGCCGTCAATCATGTAAAAACTACGCATTTTGATTCGCATTTATTAAAAACGCTTTGAAATCGATTTTTTATATGTGGTCATATGATAAAATGCTTATTGACTGAGTTAAGGTCGGTCCGAACGGGAAAATATTTGGCTCGAGGTCCTTGGCACGGAACTCGCTGCGCTCGTTCCGTACTTCAGGACCTCGAGCCAAATATTTTCCCGTTCGGACCTCCCACTCAGTCAATAAGTACATAGTACTGAACTGCGAACTTCTAACTCTAAAACAGTATTAATCATTTATTTTAGCACTAAAACTACGTCGCCTAAATTAAGATTCGAATAGAGTAGATGTCTAACAATATGGTGTTGTATGTGAGGAAAGCTGCTTATTGGTTAGTCTCTTCTTGTGTTTTGAGGGTTTTTCACCGATTTTCCTCCCTCCTCAAGATTAACTTCTAAATTCCGATTGGAATCTATAATTAGAGTTCGCAGAAGCTTCGCGCAATGTTTTCTTTGGCAAACAAATTACTTATGGATCGTGTTTATTAGAAATAATCGTGCCATCCGAATGTCATGATCAGTGGGGGTGATATTAATTGCAATCGTTTTCTTACTAAAGAGTAAAAAAATATTTTTTTAAATCCAAAATCAAACCTCAACGGTGTTCGCGGTCGCTTACAAGAGATTTTTTTTAAATAACAATGTTTATATGGAAAACAAAAAAAGAATTTGAGAAAGAGGTCGCTTCAAAGAAAGTCGACTATAGCACAAATTATCCCACATTTTTTCAGAAAACTTATTAGTAATTATTCATGACTAAGGCTTCCTAAGGGACCAGGTGTTACGCATATTGCGTAATTTTGATTTAACAAACACTACAAACTACAAACAAAATACCTTGTTTTCACTTCAGTCCTACTTTGCCTTTACCGGTATTTTGTATGTGTATTTGCCAGTTTTTCTCTTTTTTTATTATTTCTTTGTTTTTGATTCGTTTGTTTTGTTTCTGATTGTCTTGTTTTCTTTTGTAATCTTGATATAGAATGCATTACACTCCGCATTTGTTTATGTGTTTTCTTGTTGGTTTTTTTCTGTTTGTTTCTAGTAGTATCAGTTCCAATATTAAAGAGAAACGTAAACAAAATCTGAAATAATGGTGACAGATTAAAGGGAATTCGTTTTGCATTAGCTGTACCCTGGGTACCAGAGGTTCCTTGTCTATGCGAGGAGCGGAGCGAAGAGACTATTTTCTCGTCGGCTTCGTGACTCCCTATAAAAGACAAGCCCCTCATGCAAACAGTTTTTTTGACGCGATTCAAAACTTTCTAGCCATGGTTAATTCGAATTACGAAGGCAATCGCAAAACATCGCTATTTCAAAGCAGATATTCTATCAGAAAGTATCTTAAGGATGAAAAAGTGTACACAAAGAATAAGGTGATTTCAAAGCTAATAACTTCAACTTTACAAGGACTTGGTATCTGCAGATTGTAAACATCTATGCTAATCAGACAAGTCATCCAAACAATTACACACTATGATTGTCTTGCATCATATCTGAAGTCGTAATATTAATCAATTCGAATTCATACCTTTTTTATGGTTCTGCTACCAGTTTTAAGTCGGGTCTCGATTTGTACACCAAAGGCGTTCCCGTACGTGACAATATGTCAATGATCGGGAAGCGAAAACTTGTTATTATTGATTTTAGTTCGAGTAATATTGCGCCGTTAATTCAATTTCATTCGCACAAATATGTCGTCGGAGCTAAAAAATTTAAACCTGTTATTCATAAATAAAACCCAACGATGAATTTTCGCGCGCTGTCATTGGTTCAAATGGGTCACGTGGAGGATGGGTATCAGGCGATATCCCCCGTCCGAAGTGATATTCTTCCAGCAGAAGGTAAAAACGTTAAAAAAGAAAAGAAAAAACACGGAAAACAAAGAAACTCGGTTTGTACAAACAAGTGAGAGTAAAATATAAAGACTGGTTGAGAAAATTACGCCAGGAAACACGAAAAAATCAACAAAATATGCTGTAAATGTCTTCAATATAGTCGACTATAGCACAAAATATCCCAAATTTTTTTTAGAAAACTTATTAGCAATTATTCATGGCTAAGGCTTCCTAAGGGACCAGGTGTTATGCATATTGCGTAATTTTGATTTAACAAACACTACAAACTACAAACAAAATACCTTGTTTTCACTTCAGTCCTACTTTGCCTTTACCGGTATTTTGTATGTGTATTTGCCAGTTTTTCTCTTTTTTTATTATTTCTTTGTTTTTGATTCGTTTGTTTTGTTTCTGATTGTCTTGTTTTCTTTTGTAATCTTAATATAGAATGCATTACACTCCGCATTTGTTTATGTGTTTTCTTGTGGGTTTTTTTCTGTTTGTTTCTAGTAGTATCAGTTCCAATATTAAAGAGAAACGTAAAGGAATCTGAAATAATGGTGACAGATTAAAGGGAATTCGTTTTGCATTAGCTGTACCCTGGGTACCAGAGGTTCCTTGTCTATGCGAGGAGCGGAGCGACGAGACTATTTTCTCGTCGGCTTCGTGACTCCCTATAAAAGACAAGCCCCTCATGCAAAAATTTTTTTTGACGCGATTCAAAACTTTCTAGCCATGGTTAATTCGAATTACGAAGGCAATCGCAAAACATCGCTATTTCAAAGCAGATATTCTATCAGAAAGTATCTTAAGGATGAAAAAGTGTACACAAAGAATAAGGTGATTTCAAAGCTAATAACTTCAACTTTACAAGGACTTGGTATCTGCAGATTGTAAACATCTATGCTAATCAGACAAGTCATCCAAACAATTACACGCAATGAATGCCTTGCATCATATCTGAAGTCGTAATATTAATCAATTCGAATTCATACCTTTTTTATGGTTCTGCTACCAGTATAAAGTCGGGTCTCGATTTGTACACCAAAGGCGTTCCCGTACGTGACAATATATCAATGATCGGGAAGCGAAAACTTATTATTATTGATTTTAGTTCGAGTAATATTGCGCCGTTAATTCAATTTCATTCGCACAAATATGTCGTCGGAGCTAAAAATTTTAAACCTGTTTTTCCTGTGTTTTTTTTCATAACTGTCATTTACTCATTATTACTGATTACAGTTCGAGTAATATTACGCAATTAATTTAATTTCATCCACCCGAATATGTCGAGTTGAATTTTCTAAAACTGTTATTCATAAACAGATGTTTATATTTACCGCCAGGAGTTTTGAATAGGGAAAAAAACTGGCAAATTTTAAGGCCGAGGGCAAAGTTTTCTCCTTTCCTCACCCACTTTAGGAAGGTATATATGTTTTTTCCCCATTTACTCACCCACTTTAGGAAGGGATTTTTTATCCTATTTTCTTACTTACTAATCCGGTAGCATAGGATACCGGACCGCGGTCAGAGATGGAAAATGCCGCCCGCTTCAAAAGCGGATTGAAAAAAATATATACAAAGAACTAGACATTCTCAGGTCTTCTCAGGCACTTTAAGCTCAGGGTTCGTGCAGGTCCCTAAACTCATTGCAAAGTGCTTAAATTTAAAAATGCATTTTCAAGGGCACTTGAAACTCCTTGAAAAATGGGAAAAAGTAGGAAAGTTCTTGAAAAGTCCTTGAAAAAATGTTGATGAAAAAAAATCAATAAAATCTTTAAAATATGTAAGCTGCCAGCTTTCGTTATTTGTAGAAATTAATTTTTTGCTACGTCCTTCGGGCCAGAGGAGCGTTTCTCGGCGACCCGGAGCTCAAGACAGGCTGCTAACAAAAAAGTCTAACTGGATATAAAAAAATTGATTCGGCTCTTTGAGTTAAAAGGAACGTAAGACATATCAACCTTATGGTGCATAGGACTGTTTTGGCTGAATTTGAGGACGAGATGAACAACCCCCGTAATCTTGTGTCCACAAAGTCAGTCCTATTCACTACTAGGTCGTACGGTTACGACGTTCTTTAAACTTGAAAAGGCGAATTCAACTCTTTAAGTCGTTTTGTGGTCTCTCGCTGTAGATTTTGAAGATGCAAGCATATATGTTTTAACATTTATATCAATCAAACTACTTGAGCTTCAAACTCTTTATTTCATTTTTTTGGCGAAGTGGTTGATTACAAAGTTGCTTCTTGAATTAGTCGGGGCATTTATATATTTGAAAAAATGTAAGTTTATTTTTTTATTTAAATTGTAAAATCATTGTCGGGTTCAAAACTTAGAACATAGAAGCTGAGACCGAAAGGTATTCTGGGAAATGTCATAATTGTACATGTTCTCTAATGTATCCTAGCATTTGAGATACACAGTCGACATGCAACATGCATCAGTGCAACAATTTATACGCATGCACATTCCATGAGTTCTATTACTACAATCTTGGACAAAATTAGTTGTTACAAAACCACAATTTAAGAAAAAGAAGGAGAGAACTCAAAAGTGCCAAGGGCATCGAAATTCTGTCATGAAAACGGCAACGTAACAATTTTGTCCACGATCGAAGCATTTCGGTCTCAGCTTCGATGTTCTATGAATGATTTTGCAATAGCTGTTATTTTGGATACATGTAAATGAGATGCAAATGAGACAACAAGCATTATATAAATAAATAAATAAATGAGAATTAACAGTGGAATCTACCGAGTGGCTCTTCCTCCACTGCATTCCAATTGGAATTTAGAAGATTTCATATAATAAACAGGAGATAAACTTGGAGATACGAATTTTATCTTCTCGTGCTGATATTATCTCTCACTCGTTCACTGCGCTCACTCGTGAGAGATAATATCAACACTCGAAGATAAAATTCGTATCTCCGCGCGACCATGTAATATCCTCTATTTGAGCGTATACCAATTCTAAAACGCGAAATGACAAATCGGGAAATTAAGAACCGTAATCTGAAAGTAACTTTTTTGATCCGATTATTAGCTATTCTACTGATTTATCTCCACGAAGTAATGGATTCATTTTTTGCTTCTCATAAATAAATCAGTGATTATGATAAGTAGTCTATCCATAGCCTTGACTTCTATAACTATTACTATTATTTTGGGTCCGCATGGAGTAATTGGCGCAAGTTGAATAGTTGCGGTCACCCTGCCCTACTCCTTAATCCTTTCGTAAATCCTATTTTTTCTTATGATATCTTTTTTCTTATAATGAGCGAAGCTAATAAAATAAAATGAAATAAATAAATACTAATACTGAGGGTTTATCAATCAAATTGATATTCGAGTAATAGGCCGGTTTTTACTTGCCTTGAAATATGGTGAATCATGCAATCTCTTTATGAACCAAGAGAAAAGATTCAGTTCGGCTTGAATGACCAACTTCTTTACTATTCCCTTCCACGACTGGACATATTATTTGTAGGTCTGGTGTAGGAATGGACTCAGTAACATCAACTAGAATGTCATTCACTAAAATTCAAAAGTCTGTGCACACTGGGAATTATCCTGGATATGAAAGTTGCGTTAATCGATGAATCGGTGCGTCGAGGGTAATGGACAGTGCAGGTGGTGCTCGTCTTAATGACATCAATAGCGGACCATAGTGGAAACTGAATAAGGGCGTATAGGGAATCATCGCACGTACAACACTCCACCAGGATATCTAACGTTAGTGCGATGATTATCTTTATCGGTGCCACAGGGGTCATGGGCAGGAACGCTGTCGATCGTCTTCCCATCAAAATAAATGTACAAATTGATCTTGGCCAAACTTGGACCTGCGTCAGCAAAAAGAATCAAGTCTGGGACAACAGTCGTACACGTTGACGTTAGTACCTTGACAATCCTACAGGTCAGACTCCCCCTCCTCCAGTTCACAAAACTCCCGGTTCCTTCTACACAGGCTACCCAGTTAGAAATGTTGGGCTTGACGAGAAACTCGCTTCCAATCTTCTTCCACAGAGAAAAATCCATGGCCGAGAAGGAAGACTCGCTGAGCGGGATTGTCGTTGACTGAGGCACCCAACCACTAGGGGACCAACTGACAGGCCAGTTTGGTATTGGGGTTACTGCGTTTGACCCTGTTTTAAAGTTTCTGTACTGAGTCAACGTGTAGCTGTAGACGAGGGTCCACCCTCCTCCATCGGTGGTCATGTCACAGAACACTTGGAATGGCGCAGAGGATGGCTCATTGAACTTCATCCAGTAAACACCTGACTTTGCCTGGTTGTCAAGGTTCTTGAACCATTTACAAGACAGTATTGGGTTGAGAGGCGACGATCCTAGCGCATCTCTAACATCCATGTACATTATATTTTGTTCATCGGATTTCTTGTGTTGGTGTCTGGTCTTGGTAGAGTGCTTCAGTTCACATGTCTTGTCTGCCTGGTTCATGTTGATGCTTGCACAGTGAATGTTATTCTCACACTTCTCATAGCATTGTAAGATAGTGTCTACCTTGGATGATCCTAGAGTGGATCCATGCAAATACACGTTTTGGGTTTGTGTTTCTGTCCACAGAGAAGCATAGCTGACTTTGTGTTTGAGGAGGAACACTATGCAAAGGAACAAGAGAACTCCCTTCATCTTCGTACAATTTGAACCTAATGAAAAACATATTACATCAGTAAGAGAGAGTACGATGAAGATGATATATGATCAATTGTCGTATTGTGAGAAATGCGTTTCTGGAGGGTAAAATGTTTAACTATAACAATGCCACGAATTTAGAAAAGTATAATAAAAAAATAATAAAAAGTAAGATAAAAAAGAACGGCAAAACAACTTCGACGAACCCAGAATTTTCGAGTAAAACCTATGTTTTTTCGAGCCGAAAACTTAGAACTAAGAAATGTTGAGCTACAAACAAAATGTCCGCTGATATTGGCAAATTCGTTCGAACTGAGAAAAACGAAATCACCTGGTTAATCACACTGTCCATTACAGCAAAATATTTTAGGTCGATTAGTACCTACCTTTTTCTGTAATAACAAACAAAATGGCTCGTCTTCTACGTTCAAAGTCTTTTTTCTCAACTTAGCACCAAGGTGGACCTGCTTGCGAGTGACAGAGATGTTGAAAGTGAAGAAACTTATCATGAGTCAAGTCACTTATACAGTGATATTATGCTAAGTTTTGATTGAACTTTATAATTTTCTATTCTTAGATATCTTTACATTCTAATTAATAGAGAATGTCTTTACAAGTGTTTACATTCTAATTTAACGAGAAGAATCGAGAAATAGCTCAGTGGTATTACAGTTGAGACCTCAGTCTATCATTCTTTGTTTTTCGTTGAAGCAAAACGAACGGGTTTATAGAAAACATGTCAGTTAACTGGTGAAATATCTACCATTGTACAATGCATAACATTTCATAAAAATACAGCATGAACTTACCAGCTGTCGATGAATTGAAGCGGACGACTTTCATTGACTTCATTGTTACATTTTCCTTCATAACAAACTTTTAATTTAATTTTTTTCAAATTTTAATTTGTTATGAAGGAAAATGTAACAATGAAGTCAATGAAAATCGTTCAATTTAAAATTGTTTCTCTTTTTCAAAATGTTTTAAGAACTTCTTTATTTATTGTGTATATTTTTTGTAACGCGAAGCTCAATAGACGTATACTACCCGTTGCTGCACGTCGGAATGCAGCTCAATTTGGAGTACAAAACAATAGGTTCCGATTCTTATGAGATTGAAATTGTTGTTTCTATTGGTTTGACGTCCGTGCGAGGGGTCTATTAAGACGATAGTTAATGAGAAACATGTTAACATTTTATCAGTAAAGATGATCACTACATGAATTTAGATGATTGTATCTAAAAGAGATTTTCCTTGTTGGTTTATACTAATCATAAAGTTATTTCAAACTGAAAAAATGTCTAAGGACTGACTCGGACGTCTTTGAAAATTGTCCTCTTCAATTCATCGACAGCTGGTTAATTAATGTTTATTTTTGTGAAATGTTACGTGTTGTGCAATGGTAGATATTTCGCAGGGGAATATGGCGCAGGGAAGAACGATGAAGGGGAATATTAAGGCGATGGTTGCAATCATCATTGCAGACATCTCTACTGTCACTGGTCATCATTTTAGAGTGAAATCACTAAACCCATAAAATACATATTAGACTAATACACATTAGTAAACCCAAATTCCATTGTTTTCTTTTGTGTCTATTTCACTAGTACACTTTAACAAGTAATTTTTATTTCACGGGTTTATAGATTTCACTTTATACATATTACTTCATGGACGCACTACAAGTATCAAAATTAGGTAACACAAATGATCTGAATCCCATAATTTAATGAAGCTCTAAACTGGTGTCAATAACTATTGAGCAAGAGCTCAAATTTCTAGCACAAAGCATGATGGGAAAGTAGGCTTTTTTTGGCTTCTCTAAAAATTTAACCATTTTTTGTTTCGACATTACCTATGGAAATGAATGTATTTCAACAGACGAAAATAAAAGAGTAATTTCATTTCTGATAATTCCTTTGCCAAAGGATGTCCCTGTTACATTTTTACGGGACTTGTTTTCACATAGTTGTTAGTTATCTTTGACGCCAATGCATATTAAATTGATTAAAGCAAACTTATTATGCAAAATAACTTCGGCAGGTGAGAATTCGAAGTCTTTGTACAAATGAGTTGATGTTCAAAATCCTAGTCGTCCCAGGAAAATCTGAAAAAAGGTATGGAAATATGTCGTGTAGGCTTATATTTTTTTCTAGTTAATTTTCGTTTAAAAAAAAATTAATTTTTAATCTATTATCGTTTTTTTTTTTTTTTTTTTTTTTTTGAAATATTGAAACAAACCTGCTTTATTAAATGTCATTTAATTTCTTAACATTAGCACTTAAAATATGCCGAACCTGCGTGAACATTTTTAAGGTAATGTAAATAAAATAAATTAAAAAGATAAGGATGATAATTAACAATGGATTCCACAGAGTAGCTCTTCTTCCCCTGTATTCAAATTAGAATTAAGAAGTTGATTTTTGCGGAGGGAGGAAAACCCGGAGAACCCGAAAAACCCTCGAGGCACAGGAGAGAACACAAACAACTCTATACTCACATACGACAAAGAGTCCGAAATCGAACCCGGGGTCGCCTTTTTGAGAAGCGACCACTCTCACCGCTACGCTAATGTGTTTAGCGTGGCGGAATTTCCGCCGAAAGTCTGGGAATTTTTCGAATACAGCACGGTGGAATGCCATGTCAAGCGAATAAATACTTTTTAATATTTTGAAGTCATGAATATTTCGAATACCTTTTTCGAAACCTATGTTTATTTAGCTTTCAGAAAATATATACTGTTATTACACATTTAGGGTCGATATCCGTGAAATAAAGCCGTGAATAAAAACCATATCAGTGAAGTGATACGATATCACTTCATGGCAAACTGTCCAATAAAATCTCGCGATACTCTCTATTTACAGCGAATATTGCGTGCATAGTCCATGAAAAATTGAGGTAGCGCCTATAAGGGTCCAAAACTTCTCCTGAAACCTTAAAAACTTTATTATCTCACCTTTTTTCTCAAGATCTTGTTTATTTTCTATATTCTCTAATCTAACAAACTTTTAATAAGGATTGTAAAATTGGTTTTCTCAAGCTTATTTTTCTACGGAAACAAATCCCAACAAAAATTGAATTGGTAAATATTACACCAAACCTTGTTAAGGTCGTTGAGCTCCAAACTCAACTAATTAAACTGGTTGCTTTATTTTTCTTCCTCGATCAATGTTTATCATACATTTGTAAAATTTCGAATTCAATGAACAAGGGTAAAAAATAACAAAAGAAGCGAAACATGAAAAAAGGTGATGATCAACATAAGATGATGTTACACGAAGCAATGTTCGTTGTAATTTATTTTGCAAATTTGTAGGGTTTCCTGCAGTCCATCGTCCTAAATCCTACGCCCTACATTTGGGTGGAGTTTGTTAGCTTTTTTCTCCACTCTTTCCGGTTTTCCTCCTTCCGCAAAGCCTAACAAGCTAAACTTCTATTAACCGTACCCTGACTTAGATCAGCACAGAGGTTTTTTCAGGGTTCAATTTCTGTATATCGATAGCTAGAATACATAATTTTTAAAGGCACCTGTCATGCTTAAGTAAGGTGCAAATCCGTCATCTAGTTCCAGAGACCCCCCCCCCCCCCCACACACACACACATACACACACACACATCACAATATTCCATGTTTTAAGGGTTTTCAGATTGACCTATTTTAATAAACAAGAGTATACACTAAGTTAGACAAAAGTCAAAATATTTAGTGTGTGAAATTACGTGGATAACTGACCATAATTATAATCTTAGAAACCCAACCCTATTTTTTAGTTTAATTAGTTATCTTGCATTGTTTATGAAATTGTTTACGTAAGGACACGAAGAGTGAATAGACTGGCTGTCGGCAGGCTACATTATTATCACGAAACCTAAATTATAGTTGTCAAACATAGGGAAGCTCAAAAATTGTCACAAATGGTTTGAGCTCTGTAAATCTTGACTTAATTGACTTTCAATGAATTTCTTATAGACCCATTCGAAAAATGGCCGCATCTTATTTTCATATTTTCTAAAATTAATGCCTCAAGAGGTAAAAAACTTGCAGCACTTTGAACTGCAGCTTAATTTGGAGGACAAAACTATAGAGCTCCAATTCTCAAAAGATTAAAATTCTTTTGTTTTGTTCTTTAAATTGAACTGCTTTGACGTCACGTGCAAGGGGTCATTGGAAAGAAGATAACATAAATAAGAATTGTGTGAAAAATCTGGGACAGAGAAGTGATTATCTTAGAAGTTAGTGCAGAGTAAAGTGTGTAAATGACACGAAAGCGAGGTTCGTTAGTAGTGATCAGCAAGATCTGACACCAGTATCCGTAAATCATTCATTCCATAATAACTTAAAGAAAAAAATGCCACGGCATTGAAACTTTCCCTGTTCACTCACTTTTGGATGCTCTTTCATGTAAGATTGATATGCTGATAAAATATTTGATTCAAGAAGTTTGAATAGAAAAGTGAAGAATCGCCATTTTTTGAGCCGGTGTATAAAGAAACATATCGTTTAAGTTAAGCAAACAGTAAAAAATAAATAAATGAAAATTAACAGTGGAATCCATCGAGTGGCTCTTACTCCACTGCATTCCAATTGGAATTTAGAAGTTGATTTTTGAGGAGGGAGGAAAAACCGGAGAACCCGGAAAAACCCTCGAAGCACAGGAGAGAACCAACAAACAACTCTACTCACATACGACACCGAGCAACACCAAACAGTATGCTAAAATACGTATTCATTAATATTAAAACTAATTCAATGTCATTGTAACACAAGACAGTCGAGTGTCGCATCGGCTCATGAGAGCAAACGTCCTTTTGAAAACTTTCGATTACAAATTGACATGCAAAACACTGGTAAAATTATTGCTAAAATACTTTTTCAAAAAAAAAGACAAGTATAGATTAGAAATCACTCACTTGTTCGTATTGAAATTTATCAAAACGTAAATAATTCCACCAATTAACCTAAATGTAGTTACCTTAAAATGTCTCAGAATGTTCTTAAGTGCTCTTAAGAATGTACTCGTAACTTCTAGTCCTTCTTTTCTCTTGTTTCTCGCCTCTTGTCTCTTTGTCTTCTTGTCTCACGAAGTTTTCCTAGTCTTCTTGCCTCTTGGTTCGGTCTTAATTTTTTGTATCTTGGTTTTTCGATTCAGCCTTCGTTTCTATACTCTCGTATCTCGATATTGACGCTGTCTCACATAGTTGCAACACAACTGTTGTCTCACGTGATTGAATTCTCTAGCAAGCGACACTCCTTAACACTACTATACATGCCTTCGTGCGTGAAATACTAAATACTTGATTTATCCTTTGAAAAAATACTTCCTATTACTGTTCTTGGGGCGCATGTTACGTCACGTTGGTTTACAATGCAAAGCATTCCTCATTAAGCTTCTCTTGTTATATCAACCAACATGGCGGCTGTTTCATCCTTGTATCTCATGGAATTTTGAGTCACATGTTTGCACCCAAAGAATAGATCGATTCTGAGCTGATCAGTGGAAAAGCCAAAATGCAAAGCCATCACGGCATTACGTCTAGTTTATGTGAAAAAGGCTGATTATATTTTCGCTTTCTCTCTCTCTCTCTCTCTCTCCATACACGTTTTGAATTTCGACAGGGCAAGAACCCCGAATTTTGCCCGGGAATTATTAGAACTTATAAAAAAAAGCGTTTTATGTGATTTTGTTGTTGTCGTTTGAGTACGATTTTAGGTTGATTAAGTTAACAAGAAGCTGAATTTTTAGCTTATTTTAAAAAATTTCTTCAAATATTTTTAGTTAGTCTTCAAAAATAATGTTCAAAGTAGATGTCCTGAGAAAATTGCTTCCAGAGCTTCTTTAATTTTTGAGTTATGAATTTTTGTGTGCAAAGCTTGATTTCCGCCATTTTTCTTTTGAAAACTTGTCAAGATGGTCACATTCAAAATTCATTATCTCGAAAACGATCTCGGACATCCCATTTTTCTTTTCGCTTTTGGAATCAGCGTTAAATTCTGTGTAAAATATCTTTCTAAGAACATTTTGTAATTATTCCTTGCTAAAGTAGTCAGTCACCTTAACTGGTGACACGTGACATGAGAACAATAGAACACATTTCTTACGTACCAATAGAATAAGAACACTTAAAAGTTACACAAACTATTCAAGAGAAAATTAAAAGCATAAACATCCTATTTGCTTGTGAATATTTCTAGTGTTTGTGCGAGAATCCGAGTAACAAAATCATGTTCAAATAATCAAAGTATTCAGTCGAAATGCACGCGAGCTGATTTTCTAGACCAGAAAGGTAGTATCTTTCTCGTGAAAACAGCCTCTACCTTCTGAAAAATCATGTTCAGATCAACATATGTGAAAGTTTTCAATAATTTAGGATGAAAGCTCAAAAAGATATCAGAGATATCATTGATCAATTTTTTTCCCCTTCCCTTTTTCTACTGAATGAATTATGCAATAGATTCTAAGGAATATGGATAATATCGGTTAATTAAACTACAAGTCAAAAAGTTCAAGTTTTTTTACATGAGTGAGAAGGCAAAAATTCTTTCTTTTTAAAATTTCTTTATCAGGGGATTCGATGACCTACGGTCTTTATTTAATTAATGTCTTATGGTGGAAAATACGTTAGGAGAAGCCCTGTAAAATATATGAATCTGCAAGTAACAGAGAAACAACAACACAAGATGTGCAAGGCATATCATGCACCATACCTTGCAACTACCAGCTAGAATTACTCCATTAACTTCCCTTTTACCACCGTTTCATTGAATTTCCAAAGAAAAAGAAACGACTATACTCATAGTACTTGTCTTATTCTTTTCTAATTGTTTTCACAGTCCTATGCAAATAACTTCCTCTCAGTACCCCCCAACGGGGAACCAAGTGCACTTCTAATTTATGCAGTTATGACTAATAATACTCACGTCACACTAAACTCGGTAACTCCATGAAAAACATTTGAGAACAGGAGTCTACAAACGATTAAACCGCTTCCAAGTGCAGGGATAACGTGATGTTCACTGTAGACCATTCAATACTATGACTAACGAAGTACAAGTTTGATCAAGAAGTATTTTCAGAAGACAATTCAAGCCATAAATACAAATGCTCTCCTAAATTTTGCATTCATGGCGTGACATCATTTCAATGAAGTAAGGTCACGCTCATTTCCAAGGATCGCCTGACAAATAGACTGACGAACAACATTCGTCGGACAACTCCCTCAACTCGTCTCGTTTCAACTCCTGAAGTCATGGAATCGTTTGTAGCAGATCTTAAGAAAGAAGTCCAATGTTCCCTGTGTAATGATACACTTACTGAACCCTTCAAGAGACACATTCAAGAGACACAATCCTCTCAGAAATTCATATTCAACCACATTCCACCATACTCTAGAATTGAATTTATTCCTAATGAAGAGCTGATGCGACAAGTGAATTCAAATGGGCTTGGAGAAATACAAACCTGTTTGAAAACAAACCATGCGAAGAGCACTATTGAGGTGAAATGTGAGACAGAAGCTTTAAAGAAGGAAACGCTCGTATTGATAACTAAATCCTCTACAGGAGAACTCAATCATGATCCAAGGGATGTTATAGACGTTCAAATCAAACCCGAAGAAAATGTGAAAATAGAAAAGAAATATGTGAGAACTGATGGTAAAGTAGAAGTTGAATTCATGGCTAAAGTAGCTGGTCGGTTTACAGCAGAGGTTCGAGTGAATGGGAATCATGTATCTAACAGTCCACTAGAAATAAATGTCAAGCCACAAATGATGAGACCCACAAGACGGTTTAACATGAAAGGTGTAAATATAGGATCTAGTTATTTGGAAGGTATAGCAGTAAACAAAGACAATAGCAGGATCGCTGTTGCCAATTGGTCATCTCACTGTGTCCATGTATTCACCACTGATGGAGATCTCTTACTGACGTATGGTAGTGAAGGTAGTGCACAAGGACAGCTATCTGGTCCTTACAGTTTAGCATTTCTGAATGATACAGATTTAATCATAGCAGATAGCAATAATCATAGAATATGTATCGTAAACACTACAGCAGGGGCACTGGTAAAAACCTTTGGTAACCATGGTAACGGTGATGGAGAGTTTGGTCAGTATCTATGGGGAGTACACGTTAATGCCGATGGTTACATCATTGTGTGTGATCGTAATAATCATCGTGTTCAAGTCTTCACAAGAAACGGTGAATATCAATATCAGTTTGGTTTGACAACACAGGACAAGTTTTATCCACTTGATGTGATAACACATGATGGACTGTTTTACGTTAGTGATCGTGATAATCACGTTATTCATGTATTTGAGAAGAAAGGTAACGTACCGACTAGAATATCGACGATTGGTGGTCCAGGCAGTGGTGATGGTGAGCTAAACAGACCATACGGCCTGGCTATTGATAATGACCATCATCTACTGGTGTGTGATTGTGATAATGAACGCGTACAAAAATTCACATTGGATGGTCGTTTTGTAGGAAGGACTTGTGATGTCATCGATGACCCTCATTTTATAACTGTTTTAAAGGATGGTCAGTTATTAGTTAGTACATTGAGTTCTGGTGTTTGGTGTGTAAAATGGAATTAGTTAATGGTCATCGCATGCTATTTCTATATTCATATTTACCTTATATACATAATGTTTGATTGCTTTATCGCTTAACATAAGCCAATACACCCTTCTCAAAATTATCTTGAATGCGAGGCTAACATGGAACACAAAAGAAATGCCACAAATTCCATCGAGAAAAAGTGTGAATTCTTTTGTGTTTCATGTTAGCCTCGCATCCAAGATAATTTTGAGAAGGGTCCATTGGCACTCTAGTTAAAACTATATTGCGTTACATTTCAATTCTATGCCATATAGTTTAATAAAATTAAATTCTAGGATAGCATAGGCAGGGAATATTTTTAATCTAGGGGTTTAATTCGCTACTCCCTGCTCTTCTGTCGTTATGTTGTGGTTGGGGTGGTGTCAGGCTCTCAACCAATCACATATATTCCATTACGGTATTATTTTATTATTTAGCTGGCTTATTGACTATTCATATTATACATTATCAACATACATATATATATATACATATATTTTTTCTTTTTTACTATTTTTTTTTTGTATATATTGTAAGAGCATTGAGATTTTGTGTAATGCCCTTAAGAATAAAATTATTATTATTATTATTAATTATCAATAATTGCTTGCTAGTCGATTGATAATGATTTACCAATAAACTAATGAGAACTGAATTCTACAGTTTTTGAGTAGTGAAATATTTGGTTGAACAAAAAAGGGGTAGAAAAAATAAAAACACATCCAATTTTTATGAAATCCTGAAACAACTTTCACTGCTAACTGACAAATCGAAGAAAACCCTCGAATCAAAGATAGACGACCAAACAAACTCTGCTCACATGTGATGCCGAGTCCAGTTTGCTCGTCAAGCAACCCTTCCCCTCCCCTCCCCTCTCTTAGGAGCACAATCAAGATAGCATAGACTACAAAAAAGGCCAACTTTACAAAATATTTTTAGGGGAATGAAATATTTTGTACATTTCGCCATATTTTTGGCAAATTTCTATTTTTTGTAAGTCGACTCTGCGCGCGCCCATACAAAACATTTTGCAGTTTTACATATTTTTGAGGTTTACTCCTTGAATTTGAGAACTAAAATCACATGTCCAGGTTAACTGTAGGCCAAGGCTAAACTGATATCATCTTTACATAGACGACGCACCTAAATTTTGAGTGGAAGTTCAATGAAGCCATGTTATCAGTATGTTTACGAATGTCTCAATTGTTGCTCAATTGCGATTGACAACTTCTTAATCCATGAAAAACTCGACTCGTTTCATTTGGTATCCAGCACAGGGTAGCTCATAATCGTTCTATATATTACGAAGTAAGTAGAAAAGTATATGAAAAAACTTTCACGTTTTTACACTACAATCTTTTCCTGGAAGACTATCAGTTAATAAAGACTTAGAATAAGCATTAGTTTACTCAGAGGTCGATTACATTTGACCTTTATACCTTAGAACAGCTAATCTTCGGAGATTCTCATTCAATGGTCTGAAGTCTCGGATTTCCTCTCTCCCGAACAAAAACAAGTCAAGCAAGTCTTTATTGTTTTGATTTGTAAGTCACTGAAATGAAATGAAATTGCGTAACACCAGAAGAATGGGGCTTTTTTAACTTTCCTCTCCTTTCCTTTGCTATTCTTTTTTTTCCGTTCTTTTTTTCCTCCTTTCCTTCGCTCTCTCTTTCTTTCTTTTCTTTTCTTATCTTTTTTTTTTTTTTTTTTGACATTTTTTCTGTCTTCTTTTTCATTCCTTTCTTCCTTCCTTTCTTTTTTTCTTTTTATCTTTTTCTTTCATTCATTCAATTTCATTCTATTTCGAGTTCATTCACTTATTTATTGAACTCATTTAATGATTTTATTTATTGATTTCATTCTTATATCTAATTTATTCTTATTTATTTTTATTCTTTTTTCTATCTTCTTCTTCTCTATCAAAAGTCGTCTTGTTTAAAGCTGTCATTATTTCTCATGCAATTACATGTTACACGTTTTTCGTCCTACCATTTTACATCGATAAGGAAATGTTTACAAGGAAGTAAGACTTCCCCAGCATTCCCAAAACAACATTGTGGAATTTGAAGTACGAGCCAAGATAGACACGATATCCCTGCTATAACCCATGCTGAGTCTGCTGAGTCGCAATACAAAACCATATTAGGAAAACGACTTCACAAACTATACGTAGACACCGCTGTGTTAAGACATGTTTCAAACTTCAAGTTTTATACTGTCTAATAAAGATTGCGATTGTGATGATGATTTTCGAATTCATAACACGATTAGTATAGCGTGACAAGGGTTATATGAATTCACAAGCTAGTTAATATGTGCACCATAAGCTATTTTTGATGTCTACAGTGGTTTTGCGCTTACAATAACAACACGTGGTTAAAGTCAAGTAACCTTGTCTGAGCCAATCCCTGTCATCCCGTTATTTTGCCATACCAATTGCCTAATCCCTGTCTCCTCCCCTGTCATTTTGTTATTTTGCCATACCTAATGCCTGAAGCCGGAATCAGTATTTTTCTCGTTTTTAGACTCGTCTTTTCAAACCTAGACTTTGACACTCTTTCACTTTTGTTTTATAAGTTTATATCAGGGTTTTTTTTTTTTTTGTTTTTTTTTCGAAGTCTGCAATGATTCTGTTCTCTGTTAATTATTTCAACGACATGGTTTTTGTACAGTGTCATATCCTGTGCTTCGAGGGTGTTTTTCTGCTGGTTCTCCGGTTTTCCTTCCACCGCACAAATCAACTTCTAAATCAGTCTAACATCAAAAATAAAAAAGAGTTTGTGGCTCCAGAATTTGAGCAACCATTCACTGCTTTTTGACGAAAAAAAATAGATGGTTTTAATCTCATAAAGTTCATTATAAAAATTGAATCGACTTCCTTCGTTTCTTAGAATACATATGATGAATGTCTGCCAAAAACACGTTGCTAGGGAACGAGTATTACAGTGTTTTTAATTCATGATTCACAGCACGATTTGGATTCCTGCCACCACAGCCATCATCAAAACAATAGATACTTCTATCGATGACAGAAACATTCTTCCTTGATCATGCATTTTGCTCGCTATCGTCGTGGTAAATACCCATATATTTTTATCCATAGTTTTCTGAGCGATGGATATAAACATCTAAGAACTGCTAAAAATTGGTTGACAAGAGTCTTGGGTATTTTGTTCCTTTTTTTTTTTCGTTTTGGCCCATTTTGGAATGACGTCACTCTTCATTTTTGTTTCATGACTTTGAGTTGGTGGATACGTAAAGCTAAGTGGGAAGGGCCATTTATCTATGGGAGGGAGGAGAGATTTGGTAAACGGTTATTTGTTCTTAATTGCAACAACTCCCCCCCCCCCCTCTCCCGTCCCCATTAGTACCCCAGATCCACCTCAACCTAATTTTAAAAAAATCCTAGAGGTGAAATCCTACCGATGAACCATTTCTTAAATTCTTCTCCCCCACCCCTGTAAAAAATACTTCCTATTACTATTTATTTCGTCACAGTAACTTCAGGTTTTCATTGATAATCGTAACCTCTTGGGTTCCAGGGAACCCCTCATCCTTATTTCATCTACGAAATATCTTTGTACTTTCTCTCCAATAAGACGCATATCTTAAAAAGTCGAAGTTGAATACATTTAAATTACAATACTATTCTTGGGGCGCATGTTACGTCACGTTGCATGTTTACAATGCAAAGCATTCCTCATTAAGCTTCTCTTGTTATATCAACGTACCTTCATCCTTGTATCTTATGGAATTTTTAGTCACATGCACGGCATTACGTCTAGTTTATGTGAAAAAGGCTGATTATATTCTCTCTCTCTCTCTCTATCTCTCTCAGTCACCTTAAGCTCCATTGTTTGTATCATCAGCTATCTTATAACATGCAAGACTCCCAATGGCGAATGGCTTGTTAACTGGTGACACGTGACAGGAGAACAATAGAACACATTTCTTACGTACCAATAGAATGAGAACACTTAAAAGTTACACAAACTATTCAAGAGAAAATTAAAAGCATAAACATCCTATTTGCTTGTGAATATTTCTAGTTTTTGTGCGAGAATCCGAGTAACAAAATCATGTTCAAATAAGCAAAGTATTCAGTCGAAATGTACGCAAGCTGATTTTGTAGACCAGAAAGGTGGTATCTTTCTCGTGAAAACAGCCTCTACCAACTGAAAAATCACGTTCAGATCAACATATCTGAAAATTTTCGATAATTTAGGATGAAAGCTCAAAAAGATATCAGAGATATCATTGATCAATTTTTTTTCCCCTTCCCTTTTTCTACTGAATGAATTATGCAATAGATTCTAAGGAATATGGATAATATCGGTTAATTAAACTACAAGTCAAAAAGTTCAAGTTTTTTTACATGAGTGAGAAGGCAAAAATTCTTTCTTTTTAAAATTTCTTTATCAGGGGATTCGATGACCTACGGTCTTTATTTAATTAATGTCTTATGGTGGAAAATACGTTAGGAGAAGCCCTGTAAAATATATGAATCTGCAAGTAACAGAGAAACAACAACACAAGATGTGCAAGGCATATCATGCACCATACCTTGCAACTACCAGCTAGAATTACTCCATTAACTTCCCTTTTACCACCGTTTCATTGAATTTCCAAAGAAAAAGAAACGACTATACTCATAGTACCTGTCTTATTCTTTTCTATATGTTTTCACAGTCCAATGCAAATAACTTCCTCACAGTACCCCCCAACGGGGAACCAAGTGCACTAATTTATGCAGTTATGACGAAAATACTTTCGTCACACTAAACTCCAAGAACAACACATTTGAGAACAGGAGTCTACTTAACAATTAGTCCTCGAGTCCGAATGGTCTACGAGTCAATAGCCCATGAGGCCAAAGGCCGAATGGGCTATTGACTCGTAGGCCATGAGGGCGAGAGGACTAATTGTTTTAGTAAAAACCTACTAATCGGTCCAATAAAAGGATGCAAAAAGTTTTGGATTTTGCTTTAAATATATTTTTTTTTGGTTTTCAAAACCGGCGCTTTTCGCTACTAGAGGTCTATCACTAATAGACCCCTAGTAGCTCAGCCAATCACAGGGCTCGATTGGTGATAGACCATTAGTAGGTTTTTTCTAAAAACGATTAAACCGCTTCCAAGTGCAGGGATAACGTGATGTTCACTGTAGATCATTCAATACTATGACTAACGAAGTACAAGTTTGATCAAGAAGTATTTTTAGAACTCAAAGGCAGCTAGAGAGTCGATAAAAATAAATGCTCTCCTAAATTTTGCATTCATGGCGTGACATTTCAAGGAAGTAAGGTCACGCTCATTTCTAAAAGTCGCCAGACAATAGACTGACAAACAACATTATTCAGACAACTCCCTCAACTCGTCTCGTTTCAACTCCTGAAATCATGGAATCGTTTGTCGCAGATCTTAAGAAAGAATTCCAGTGTTCTCTGTGTAATGATACATTTACTGAACCCAAGATCTTGTCTTGTTTCCACACATTTTGTAAGCCTTGCATCAAAAGACACGCTGAGCATGTCGACCAAGTCAACATCTTCAAGTGTCCGCGATGCAAATCACAAACTTCTCTACCAGAACTAAGCAGCGTCGAAGATCTACAGCCAAGTCTACTACATTCAAGAATCTTGAAGGATCTGGCGTTGGTAGAAGGAGAAAAGGTTTGTTCTGTTTCTGAGAGTCATTCCTCAGCTTCTTGGTATTGTTTTGACTGTGATCGCTCGATGTGTGATGAATGCGAGAAGAGCCATTCAGTGTTTACCAAAGATCACAAGGTCGTTCGTCTGGCTGATTTGAAGAGAGAAGATATTGAGTTCATAATAACAAGAGAAAATCCTTGTACAAGTCACCCTCATCACAGGCTAGAGTTTTTCTGCGAAGATTGTAATGCAATGGTTTGCAGGACATGCTTGATACACGATCACAGGAATCACAAGACAATGTCATTAGATAAGTTTGCTTCGATCAAGAAAGAAGTATTGTCAGAGCATCTGCAGGTACTGGAGCAGTTGAGAATGAATGACAAGGAAAAGCAACAACAAGAAAAGATCGCTAACACGATCAAACAACAAGGAGAAAAGGCCAAAAAAGAAGTCCAAGACAAAACCAAAAAGATCATCGAAATGCTACAAGAAAACGAACGAGAGTTGCTGAGGCAAATCGATGAGAAGCTGGGCACAGCCACAAGAAACTTGAATATAATTCATCATATTCCAGCCGTCAAGGAATACATCAAGAATGTGATGGAAAGAGGACTGGCAAGTGAAATGATGAACATTCAAGAGACACAATGCTCTCAGAAATTCATCTTCAACCACATTTCACCATGCTCTAGAATAACATTTCTTCCTAATCAAGAGCTGATTCGACAAGGGAATTCAGGGCTGGGAGAAATACAAACCTGTTTGAAAACAGATCATACGAAAAGCACTATTGAGGTGAAATCTGAGACAGAAGCTTTAAAGAAAGAAAAGCTTATTTTGATTACTAAAACCTCTACAGGAGAACCCAATCATGATCCAAGGGATGTTATAGACATTCAAATCAAGCCTGAAGAAAATGTGAAAATAGAAAAGAAATATGTGAGAACTGATGGTAAAGTAGAAGTTGAATTCATGGGTAAAGTAGCTGGTCGGTTGACAGCAGAGGTTCAAGTGAATGGGAATCATGTATCTAACAGTCCACTAGTAATAAATGTCAAGCCACAGGATATGAGAATAACAGGACAGTTTAACATGAAAGGTGTAAATATGGGATTTAGTTGTTTGAGAGGTATAGCAGTAAATAGAGACAATAGCAGGATCGCTGTTGCCTACTTTTCTTCTCACTGTGTCCATGTATTCACCACTGATGGAAATCTCTTACTGAAGTATGGTGGTAGCCAAGGTAGTGTACTGCTGTCTGGTCCTCGAGGTTTAGCATTTCTGAATGACACAGATTTAGTCATAGCAGACTGTGGTAATCATAGAATATGTATAGTGAACACTATAACAGGGACATTGATAAAGACCTTTGGTAACCATGGTAACGGTGATGGAGAGTTTTATGAACCATTCGGTGTACACGTTGATGACGATGGTAACATCATTGTGTGTGATAATGGTAATCATCGTGTTCAAGTCTTCACAAGAGACGGTGATTATCAATATCAGTTTGGTTTGACAACACAGGACAAGTTTAATCCACGTGATGTGATAACACATGATGGACTGTTTTACGTCAGTGATTATAGTAATCACGTTATTCATGTATTTGAGAAGAAAGGTAACGTACCGACTAAAATATCGACGATTGGCGGTAAAGGCAAAGCTGATGGTCAGCTGAGTGGACCATGGGGCCTGGCTACTGATAATGACCATCATCTACTGGTGTGTGATTATGGTAATAAGCGCGTACAAAAATTCACATTGGATGGTCGTTTCGTAGGAAGCACTTGTGTTGTGATCAAGGAACCTCAATATCTAACTGTTTTAACAAATGGTCAGTTATTAGTTAGTACGTGGCTATCTGGTGTCTTGTTTGTAAAGTAGAATTGGCTATTATTTTAAGTAAAATAATCGATCGGTATAACATATTGAATGATTGCACATGCATTACGTCATCGCTGCCATGTGGGTAGGTTTTAACGAAAGACTTCTCATTCGCTTCCTTTGTTAATACCACCCATGTGGCCACCATGTTGTCTCTTTGCTCTCTTGGGAATTTTTGCAAACCATCAATATCACAAGTTTTGACATGTGCTAAAATATAACCATTCGGTATTTATACATCTTTTTAACATAATTTTAGACTTGAAAAAAGAGTTTTGCGCGCTGTCATGGGGTCGAGCGACCAATGATTATAAGACGATATTCACTTTATCCTGAAGTTTGCCTGATCAATATTCAAGTCTAAAATTATGCTAAAACGATTATTAATTTTTTAGTCTTGTTATGTTGGTGCTTTTTGATTGCATCACTTTTTTTGTTCTTTGTTTATGTTTTGTTTATGTTTTTCTTTTTGAGTATCGTATTCGATAAAATGTTTTGCAATAAAGTGGCTTGTATTATTTCATATGTCCTGCCATTTCCACCGGCTACTAAAAAGCAATGTTTAAAAAACCTTTACATGCATATTATTAACCTTAATTTTAATCAAGACTTTCATAGTTATAACACTAGGTCAAGCGGTAATATTGATAGGAAAGCTAAAAATAGATCTGAATTGGTCATTGGAACAACAGGTATAGAGGCTGTGCACCATCACGTGATGGCAGCCATGACAGGAGGCATTAACAATTGCCCTATTGCAGAGGGGACAAAATAGCAGCAAAACAAATGAAAACACTATAAAGTTTGGTTTATGATATAGTGGAAAGGGAAAGCAGCTAAATATTACACTTAGTATGCCAAAAGAAAGAAGATTTAGCCTAAATTTCTATCATTCTTGTCCATGTAAACAAGCTGTGACGTCATAGTGAAATAGAGCAATTGAATCTGATCTAATCTGATTTACATGAGAAAGAAGTGTGCATCCTGTCGGCTGCCATCAGGTGATAGTGCAAAACTCAGTTTAAAATAGGCCTTCGTAAATTATAGTAAGAAGTGGATTTTTTGTACCAATAATTTTTGTAAATATCTAGTTATTACATATCTTTGTATGCCTAATTTTTTGGAAATTTTGCTCTCAGCCGAAAGGCGTGGAATTCTAGGGCTAAAAGATGATGTAGCCCTTGAATTATTCATTGTATTTCATCGCTAGAATAGAATAGACAAAGGATTTAAATCTAGGAGTTTAGTAATTGAAAATTGTTTACTTGTCGATTAATATGAATTTACAATAAACTAATGAGAAAGGCCACAGTTTGCTTGTTTAAAAAAAACTATTTTGATACACTGAAAAAAAACTCTGCTCAGGACTGATGGAAGTCAGGGCATGGCTAACTCATAAATCAGAACGCCTGAAACATTGGGATGAACTACGTCGAAATCGGAGAACCTGCTTACATGTCATGCCGAGTCCTAGAATCCGGCGAAAGCCCAGTTTTGCCCTTAAAGGAACAAAGGTTCTCCCTCCCCTCCCCTCCCCTCCCCTCCTCATTCATCGTAAGTAAATAGATCTTAGTATAAACCTTCAGTAACAGATATCCCCGTAGCCTTAATATCCTAAGTAGCTCTTGACCTCAAGTGTCGCCGCTGAGGACCAGATATCCAAACAATGACACAAAGCCGGTTACTTCCAATGTCCTTATCGTTACCATGGCAACTGTCATCCCCACGTATTGTGCCCTAGATTGAAATACAATAGGCTACAAAATACCTATTGTCGTGGTCTAGTGTTTGGAGTTATCGCCCGCTGGTATCATACTCGTTGGTGGTTGTTGGTAGGAAGTCTTCAATGCTGGTTGGATTTGGGTGACTTTTTGAAGCACACTAAAGCTCCCCTGTGGCAGGCTACAGACTCTAGTCGTCTTTGTTAAGGTAAGCGGTGAAAATCTTTCGTCTTCGTCTTTAAATTAGGAACTAAAATGTTCACTTAAGCTTCTGCATGACAGTGTGCATGTGAAACTATTTGGTCTCAAAGAAGCTTGCTTTCCTTCCAACCTCATTCGAAATTGAGCTTTGAAGTTTTTCGCCATCAGATTTTGGAACTTTTTCAACAACATATGATGTATGATCAATGTAAATATAACCTGTTTTGTAAGGATTCTTGTACAGATAAAGTACAAATCTGACCTCTGCCAATCTTTCATTGTACAATAGATTGTACTAGAATTAACAGAATCAAGAATGATACAGTTTTTTTTAAAAAAAACGTCGGCTTAATCAAGTCATGCTTCAAATTTTTTCTCAAAGAAAAAAGAATTTACCAGGATTAACAATATTAAAGAAAAAAAAAGCTAAATCCGTAAAATTTTTAATTAACGATTGAAATATTTCTTTAAAAGTATTCATCATCATTATTCTGTATATCATTTTTCAAAACCCGTGAAATAAAAATTACTTGTTAATGTGTAATACTCTGAGAGACACAAAACAATGTAAGGATCGATTATCGAGTTTCCGTTTTCTTTGTTGGAGGCTACGAGCGAAAAACGTTTGGACCTGAACTTGGAACCTCGCCAGCATTGTGTTTGATGCTGTTTACGTGAATTCACAGAGAGATCGTTTAATAACTCACCGGGAGTCTACATTAAATCACGTATGGCTCAAGAATGATATATTTTCAAATTTCAAGTCTTTCTTGTGTACCATTGCATGTAAAAACGCAAGATTTTGGCGAAAACATTCGGAAATTCGTGTGTCAAGATCAATACACACATTGTCTTAATTCTCATTCAATGGTCTGAAGTCTCGGATTTCCTCTCTCCCGAACAAAAACAAGTCAAGCAAGTCTTTATTGTTTTGATCTGTAAGTCACTGAAATGAAATGAAATTGCGAAACACCAGAAGAATGGTGCTTTTTTTAACTTTCTTCTCTTTACCTTTGCTATTCTTTTCTTTCCGTTCTTTTTTTCCTCCTTTCCTTCGCTCTCTCTTTCTTTCTTTTCTTATTTTTTTTTTTTTTTTTTGACATTTTTTCTGTCTTCTTTTTCATTCCTTTCTTCCTTCCTTTCTTTTTTTCTTTTTATCTTTTTCTTTCATTCATTCAATTTCATTCTATTTCGAGTTCATTCACTTATTTATTGAACTCATTTAATGATTTTATTTATTGATTTCATTCTTATATCTAATTTATTCTTATTTATTTTTATTCTTTTTTCTATCTTCTTCTTCTCTATCAAAAGTCGTCTTGTTTAAAGCTGTCATTATTTCTCATGCAATTACATGTTACACGTTTTTCGT
This sequence comes from Anthopleura xanthogrammica, assembly GCA_964019055.1. Classification (NCBI taxonomy): domain Eukaryota; kingdom Metazoa; phylum Cnidaria; class Anthozoa; order Actiniaria; family Actiniidae; genus Anthopleura; species Anthopleura xanthogrammica. Next base: position 1,619,454 of record OZ025215.1, on the reverse strand, counting down.
CCTACCATTTTACATCGATAAGGAAATGTTTACAAGGAAGTAAGACTTCCCCAGCATTCCCAAAACAACATTGTGGAATTTGAAGTACGAGCCAAGATAGACACGATATCCCTGCTATAACCCATGCTGAGTCTGCTGAGTCGCAATACAAAACCATATTAGGAAAACGACTTCACAAACTATACGTAGACACCGCTGTGTTAAGACATGTTTCAAACTTCAAGTTTTACACCGTGTCTAATAAAGATTGCGATTGTGATGATGATTTTCGAATTCATAACACGATTAGTATAGCGTGACAAGGGTTATAAATCCACAAGCTAGCTAATATGTGCACCATAAGCTATTTTTGATGTCTACAGTGGTTTTGCGCTTACAATAACAACACGTGGTTAAAGTCAAGTAACCTTGCCTTAGCCAATCCCTGTCCCCTCCCCTGTCATCCCGTTATTTTGCCATACCAAATGCCTGAAGCCGGAATCAGTGTTTTTCTCGTTTTTATACTCGTCTTTTCAAACCTAGACTTTGACACTCTTTTACTTTTGTTTTATAAATTTATGTCAGGGATTTTTTTCGAAGTCTGCAATGGTTCTGTTTTCTGTTAATTATTTCAACGACATGGTTTTTGTACAGTGTCATATCCTGTGCTTCGAGGGTGTTTTTCTGCTGGTTCTCCGGCATTCTTCCCACCGCACAAATCAACTTCTAAATCAGTCTAACATCAAAAATAAAAAAGAGTTTGTGGCTCCAGAATTTGAGCAACCATTCACTGCTTTTTGACGAAAAAATAGATGGTTTTAATCTCATAAAGTTCAGTATAAAAATTCAATCGACTTCCTTCGTTTCTTAGAATACATATGATGAATGTCTGCCAAAAACACGTTGCTAGGGAACGAGTATTACAGAGTTTTGACGAAAAAATAGATGGTTTTAATCTCATAAAGTTCAGTATAAAAATTCAATCGACTTCCTTCGTTTCTTAGAATACATATGATGAATGTCTGCCAAAAACACGTTGCTAGGGAACGAGTATTACAGAGTTTTTAATTCATGATTCGCAGCACGATTTGGATTCCTGCCACCACAGCCATCATCAAAACAATAGATACTTCTATCGATGACAGAAAAATTCTTCCTTGATCATGCATTTTGCTCGCTATCGTCGTGGTAAATACCCATATATTTTTATCCATAGTTTTCTGAGCGATGAATATAAACATCTAAGAACTGCTAAAAATTGGTTGACAAGAGTCTTGGGTATTTTGTTCCTTTTTTTTCGTTTTGGCCCATTTTGGAATGACGTCACTCTTCATTTTTGTTTCATGACTTTGAGTTGATGGATACGTAAAGCTAAGTGGGAAGGGCCAATTATCTATGGGAGGGTGGAGAGATTTGGTAAACTGTTATTTGTTCTTAATAGCAACAACTCCCCCCCCCCTCCTGTCCCCATTAGTACCCCAGATCCACCTCAACCTAATTTTAAAAAAATCCTAGAGGTGAAATCCTACCGATGAACCATTTCTTAAATTCATCTCCCCCACCCCTGTCTGCAAAATATCGGATATTGATTCCCCCCCCCCCCCCCACCCATTTCTTGTCCAAACCCGTCCCATGCACTATGAGACAGGGAAAACAATAAGCTTTGTTCTTACTAAACATCGAGTCACAGGATCAACCACAAGCGTTTCATCAGTGTTAGTAATGTTTGGGGTAATCCCCTAGTCAATTGTGTGTATGTGTTAATTCTATTTGTTTTAGGTTTTTTTGGCTGGGGCCGGGGGAGGAGTTTCATGACTAAACCATTAGACGCCTATGAGATAGAATTGAATTTAGAAGGGTTGTAATTTGTTTTTTGTGGATAGAGGAAAATCAGAAAACCAGGAGAAAAACATTCAAAGCGCAAGAGAGAATCCCCCTCACATGTTGTGAGCAGAGCTGCTTAAGGTCCAGGGTTCGACACCACGAGAGGTGGCGCATTAACAGTGGTCACCCCCCCTCCCCCCCGGGCAGGGAAAAGGGGGATTTTTAAATATATATCGTTTTCATACACCATTCAGACACTCACAACTCCTAACTCCAAACAAAGCAGTTCTTCTCTTCCATCACCTCCTTTCAGGTAATATTTTTTAACTTTTCATTGTAAGATTACTACCATTTGGCGTTTTTACTGAGTGTGTTTTTAGAATTTTCTAAACCCTCTTTGGCCACGTTTTAGTACATTATTTTAAGGCTCTACTAAACTGACAAACCATAGTTTTTCACAATGACAGAACATAGAAACAAATTTTCGGATTCTATACAATGTATCAACGATATCTTGAAGCAGATTTTTAATTTCACTCAGAGTTTTTCGTCAGGGACTAATTTTCATGCAGTAGTTTTGGTAACATTATTACGGTGATCCTTCATGTCATTTACTGATAAAGACTGTGAGATTTAATCAAGCAACATCAATCTTTCAGTTTTACAGATTCTAGTTGAACTTGGAACCACTATTGTTGAGGCTGCTCGTGATTACTTCGAAAAGATATGAGTCTTCCTTCTAAAAAGAAATTACACAGGAACCCCATCATGTAAATAACAGTACTTCGTTTACATTTTTATCATTTTGATGCTGAAAAAATAATGCACACTGGTATTTGGTTCTTTACTAGCATTTAGACGGCTTTTCATTGGAATTTTTTTCGGTCTTTGCGTGTGTTTTTGATTCGACTTTCGTTTTTTAAGATTAAGGCTGACGTCATCGTGTAACCCGGTCATCCTTTCGCTTTGCTACTGACAATAGTTTGTTCTGGAATTTTCCATCAACACTTAAGTGAATTCCAGGAATTCTATAACCATTTGTTCAAGAATTGTAGGGTTTAAAGACAGTCAATTTTCGTAAAAATGATTCAAAATTTCAAAATCATCAAAGCATAAAAACAGGGCACAGCCAGAAAGGGTTCTTGATTGATTCCATGTTTCTTCACTGTGTACTTAATCACAGGAAAGGTTAGTAACTCTTAGAAATCATTTCCGCGACATGCAAATCTGCACGAAGGACACGTTATGGACTATAGTGAAAATTAAGATCACTGTTCAATCGATATTAGTTCGTTGGCATTCCGGGGAAAAAAAATTCATGCTTTCTCACAGTGAATTAACCCATCAACAGTAGTCTTCGTTTCAATCTGTGACGTTTCTAATTCTATTCAAGTTAAAAGAAACAGCGGCGCTGACGTCATTTATACTTTAGCCGAGTCAATATCGATTACTGACTAATCGATTATGTCTCGCCAGACTGATTTTGAACGTGACTCGCTACCGTTTGAAGCCAAACTGGACTACAAAATGTTCTTCTGTGAGCTTCGGTAAATAATTCAAAACTAACTTCCATTTATTGTTGACAAACTGGTTGATATTGGTAAATACAGGGATTCAGTTCCAAAAAAATCTTGTTCTAAATACCGATGGACTAAGAGAAAATTTTACATAAAGCCTTCATCAATTTCTTAGTAGAAAATAAAGATTTTTTGAATATCCAAATATTGGATTTTTCGGTCCCAGTTATAGTGGAATTTGAAGGTAAAATATTTTGAGATACTTGTACGAAAAAATATATATTTCGTGAGATAATTTTGAACTTCAGAAGTCAAGTTATTTTTTAAATCTCACCATGACGTCATATCCGTGCTCATTGAAACGAGCGTACAAAACAACTCGTCATGATTGGAGTAAGGCCAATCCCATCACGACATAATACTGAGACAACCCCTTACATGCTGAGAACGCTGTGATAAATCATCATTTGGAGCTCAGACATCATCGAAGGAAGGCCAATTTCTTAAAATCCCTGGGTCATAGTTTTGCCCAAACAACTAGAATTCAATTCTTTTCGAGGTAAGGCTACAATATTTTAGCAAGTCATTCATCTGTTATTTCATATTCTATAAACCGCTTTTTCTACAGAACATTTAGTTACGTATAAGGCAAAATTTTATTATAAGACTTGAGAAACCTCCACGTGGAATGAAGGCATTTTTCCAGCTCGACACGAGGGCAAATTCACGGAAAAAGATTCAAGATAATTTTAAGAGCACCTTTCAGCGCGTTAGCAAATATCTGGTAAACGCTTATAAACCAAGTTCACTGCTCTTCGAACTTATTTTGTGTGATGGTTTAAGTCATACGTGAAATAATTTTTTGCTCCAGTTGTAAATAATAGTTTTTAGGAAAGATTTACATGAGATTGAAAATTGGTATCTTTGAATTGTTTTAGCTGAAATAGGACTACAACAAGCATTTCTTTAATCTAGACTTTTTAAAAAATCCACTCACTACATTAATATGCATTCAAGTAATATTCTGTAGACTCATTCGAGCGAAAAAATAAAATTTAACTTCGCCCTTTGGATTTTTAGAGCCAATTTTTCTACCTTTGACTATATAAAATCCAGATTTGTATCCTATAATTAGAAAGTAACTATAGCAGAGCTGTCAAAACTTCAAACACGTATATCTCTATCGCACCGGGAAGTTAATGGACCTTGGACTTTTAGAACGATTGAAAAATATAAAACCTAAAAAAGATCGTAAAAATTTGTATGCAAATATATTGAGTTCGCTGAGCCAAGAATTCCGGGAAATATAAATATGCATTGTACATAAATTAATATATTTATGACCTATGTTTATTGGTTCATGTCGAAGCAGTCAATTCTTATTGCCTGAGCTGTTAATCTTATGTTGACAGTAAATTGATAGTTATAGGGCGAAAATAAAGGAAAGACTCACTAAAAATTAAATATTTTTTCTTCAAAAGGTTTGAATAAAACCATTATTTTTATCACAAAAATCTAAAGATTTTTTATTAGGATTTTGATTTTGTTCGCTAAAGCGCGCCAAGTCTTTCTGAAAATTTTTTGGTACCTCAGTTTAACCCTTGACCACACTACGTGCTTGAAGGAGGCATTGAAGCATTTGGCATATCCGATTATTTCGCAAGATTCTAATGACCAGAGCAAACTGGAAATTCCCGAGAGCTACCCACACTGTTCTCAGCTCATCCCGTCTGCAAAGATACCCGAAATATGAAAGTAATTCCTTTTCTCCGTCTTCTTTTTCTAGTGTTTCTACTCAGTTGTCCTTGTCCTTGTCCTTGTCCTTGTCCTTGTCCTTGTCCTTGTCCTTGTCCTTGTCCTTGTCCTTGTCCTTGTCCTTGTCCTTGTCCTTGTCCTTGTCCTTGTCCTTGTCCTTGTCCTTGTCCTTGTCCTTGTCCTTGTCCTTGTCCTTGTCCTTGTCCTTGTCCTTGTCCTTGTCCTTGTCCTTGTCCTTGTCCTTGTCCTTGTCCTTGTCCTTGTCCTTGTCCTTGTCCTTGTCCTTGTCCTTGTCCTTGTCCTTGTCCTTGTCCTTGTCCTTGTCCTTGTCCTTGTCCTTGTCCTTGTCCTTGTCCTTGTCCTTGCCCTTGTCCTTGTCCTTGTCCTTGTCCTTGTCCTTGTCCTTGTCCTTGTCCTTGTCCTTGTCCTTGTCCTTGTCCTTGTCCTTGTCCTTGTCCTTGTCCTTGTCCTTGTCCTTGTCCTTGTCCTTGTCCTTGTCCTTGTCCTTGTCCTTGTCCTTGTCCTTGTCCTTGTCCTTGTCCTTGTCCTTGTCCTTGTCCTTGTCCTTGTCCTTGTCCTTGTCCTTGTCCTTGTCCTTGTCCTTGTCCTTGTCCTTGTCCTTGTCCTTGTCCTTTTAATGATTATTATATTTAGTCGAAAAGTCGAAGCCTTGAAAAATACGTTTTTTCTTTTATTTCAGACTAATACCCATATCAAGAATGCAGCCTCTCCACGCGCTTCTCATCACCTCATTCCTATTGGCCATCGACTCAGTCACGTCATCAACCCAGTGCAGTTCCATTCTCGAAGACCGCTGCATCCAAAAATGCAACAGAACGAATTGTGAGTGCAATGCACGTGACGGGCAGCACGTTTTCAAAGGTTGTACCCAGATGTGTGGACAACATCCATGTCAGAAAATAACCTGCTCCTCCGGGACATGTATTCAGAGTTGCCATGGTTGCGCTATGGAATGTACAAGTGGCGTGGGTTTTTGTGTACAGCGGTGTTTGTCTGGCAAGTGTTCGTTCGTGTGCAAGGCAAGACGATGCGAACAGGACTGCAGTTCTGGTGACTGCAAACTCGAGGAGAAAAATGAATCGAGCTCCAAATCCATGATTCCTAAGCCATATTTGTTACTACTCGCTGGATGCTTTGCTACCACAGCTGTGCTCTCATCTATAGCACTTTGCCTGTCATATCGTGCAATGAAGCTTAAAACAAGAAATGCATATCAAAGATTACGGCCCGTCAACACACCACCATCATCCATACGAGGAACTCACGCAACAAGACACGGACACTTTGTAGAAAATTACACCAACGCGATACATCCAGAAACAATAGGGATTACCGTCCTACCCCTCCCTGATAAACCAATCTAGATGTCGTACCCAGTATCAACGTCCTAGAATATCTGACAGCAACCTGGGCACGAGGTCTTGTATAAATATAAGATAAAGGTTACGATATAAGTAGTACTCAATTAATAACAATAACAAATGCCAGAAGTTGGACTTCACCAAGGGGCACGAAGAACGAGTCAACAGTCAAGGTATATAGTAAAAGAGAATAATAAATTGGTCGGATGATAACGCGACAAGACTTCAATGGCAATTCTAGAGTTCGTGGTTCAACTTATTTCAAATATCTGGTATCCTGTGGTTTAAATATGAGGAGTACTGGGAAAGATTAACAGCACAGGGAACCCAAGCACTGTAAAATGTACATATTGGTAACTATTATAACAACAAGAACATGACTATAAATGGAATAGATTATAGGTTGTTAACGACTTCTTCATGTAAAACATTGATCGAGTAATGGACACAGTTATCTATATATGGATGTAAAGGTCAGGTCTTTAGTTGTAAAAAAATCAACTCTTTATTGTGCACTTAAAATAAATAGTATTGTTTTTTCACAAAGGGCTGAAGACTGTTACTTTTAGCCTAGAACTGAACGAAGGTCGAGTTAGTCACAAGTTGTTGTATACGCATTACATTCGGATTTGTCAGGCATTATCCTCCATTTTATATATGAACCAATATGGTTAACTGCAAACTCTCTGGCAGTCAGGGTACCAACATGGCAGCAATGATTGCAAACCACATATTAACTACTTTAAGATGGAGTGGAGGGGAGGGGCCCCCTAGTTCCTTGAAGGGCATAACTAGGCTTCCAGTCACTTGGCAACACAAGTGAGCAATGTTTGTTAGCAATGACTGCAAACCTTATATTAACTATCTTAAGATGGAGTGGAGGGGAGGGGCTCCCTAGTTCCTTGAAGGGCATAACTAGGCCTCCAAGCAGTCACTTGGCAATACAAGGAGCAATGTTTGTTATTTAGTAATGACTGCAAACCTCAAATTAACTGTCTTAAGATGGAGTGGAGGGGAGTTTGTTAGCTTTCTCTCTCTCTTGATTCCAAGTTTTTTCTCCGGACACTTCGATTTTCCTTCCTCCGCAAAACCCAATACATTAAATACCAATTTCATTTAGGGAAGCACGGATGGCATAGCGGGGATAACACTTATCTCTTACCAATGCGAGACTGGTTTGATCCCCGGACAAGGCTTCTTATGTGACTAGATTTGTTGGTTGGTTCTCTCCTGTGCTTCGAGAGTTTTTCTGCGGGTTCTCCAGTTTTCAGTCCTCCCTCCACAAAAATCAACTTCTAAATCCTAATGCGATCTAGAAGGGCGTAGATGAAAATTACTCTGTGTAATTCTAGTAACCCTACCAAAAATGTGAAATAAAATGGATTTACCTTATTCAATAAATCAGATCAATTTAATTTGAAAAATGATCTGATAAAAAACTTGCTATTTCCACAAGCATATTGCAAGTTTACGAGGGCTATCTTTAAGTCCAAAATTGAACTCGAACTGGATGACGCCCTGCCTATGAAAGTTTAACTTTTTGAAAGATTACTGGGACGTAAAAGTCTCTCTAACGTGTTATTGACAATAATCCACGCAGTTTCCTGCGCCATCTTGAAAGGTAGCCGTGCCTTTGCATCGAAGCGAGACCAATGGTGAGCTTGCAATGATAGAGACATGTGAATAATTGTCCATGGTGATAAAAAAAGGTCTCTATCATTACAAGCTCACCGTTCTTCTTGCTTCACTGCATGCAAAGGCCCGGCTACCTTTCAAGATGTTGCAGGGAACTTGGAAGGGGACCTACTATTAGGCAAAGTTCTGGTCTACAAATTGTTTATGACTGTATGTGGTATTCAAACTCTCGCTTTCAGTTGATGCAAAGGCATTGCCGGGTTTCATATCGAGTGAAAGGACTGGGGAGACCGTACAACTGTTGAACAGGCTGGATAAAATGAACATTTTTAAGATATGAAGTTGTATAATACAACTGAGCTCGGCAAATGCAGCCCGATTTTGACCGAATGAACAAAACATTACTGGGAAAATGATATATTCATGGCATCGTTTTCACGATTGTCCGGTTTCAACCCAGTCCTCCCACGATATGAAACTCAGCAGTGGCTACCTTTCAAGATGACGCAGGGAACTGAGAAGAGGGCTATTTAACACCTACGAGGTACGGTTTCATATTCATTTAAAAAAAATGATATTTCATATATAATTTTGGGTTTCCTCGTTTTCCTCCTTTTGCTCGTTTTCCTCGATTTCGCGTTGCCGAGTTCTGTCCTTCTTGAGCAGTATCTTTAGCATGATGCGCCTTCAGTATATCAACTGCTTCTTCAACCTTCGCTTGCAGGGCTTCATGAGACCCTAGCATGTGCAAGAGCACAATATTGTCCATCTCTAGGAGCATGCCAGTGATCTTACCAGCCAGGTCTGGATGGGTGTTCTGGATCAGGGGGAACAGACGTTCACCAAGCATCCGCTTCTGTTCTTGCAGGGTTGCTTGTGCCAGAACACTTGGTAGGAGAGGTTCTTGGCTCGGAGCTTCAATGTCTTGCATGACACCTTTAACGTTTAATTGTCCTGTTGTTCCCATCTCTTGTGGCTTTGCATGATGCCGCTTGAGAACAGCTACTACTTCTTCAACCTTGGCTTGCAGGGCTTCATGAGACTCGAGTATGTGCAAGAGCTCAGAGTTGTCCATCTCTAGAAGCATGCCAGTTATCTTACCAGCCAGGTCTGGATGGGTGTTCTGGATCAAGGGGAACAGACGTTCACCAAGCATCCGCTTCTGTTCTTGCAGGGTTGCTTGTGCCAGGACACTTGGTAAGAGAGGTTCTTGGCTCGGAACTTCAATGTTTTGCATAACGCCTTTAACGTTAAATTTTCCTGTTGTTCCCATCTCTTGTCGCTTTGCAGGATGCCGCTTGAGTACATTTACTGCTTCTTCGACTTTGGCTTCCAAGGCTTCATGAGACTCTAGCATGTGCAAGAGCTCATTGTTGCCATTCTCTAGCAAAATGTCAGTTATCTTACCAGCCAGGTCTGGATAGGTGTTCTGGATGAGAGGGAACAGACGTTCACCTAGCATCTCTTTCTGTACTTGAACGGTTGCTTGTGCCAGGACACTTGGGAGGAGAGGTTCTTGCCACGGAGCTTGAGCTTTCATTACACCTTTCATGTTAAATTTTCGTGTTGTTCTCATTTCCTGTGGCTTGACATTCATCACTAGTGGACTGTTAGATACATGATTCCCATTCACTTGAACCTCTGCTGTCAACTGACCAGCCACTTTAGCCATAAATTCAACTTCTACTTTACCATCAGTTCCAATATAAGTCTTGTTTATTTCCACATTTTCTTCAGGCTTGATTTGAACGTCTATAACATCCCTTGGATCATGATTGAGTTCTCTATTAGAGGTTTTAGTTATCAATATAAGCTTTTCTTTCTTTAAAGCTTTTGTCTCAGATTTCAACTGAATAGTGCTCTTCGTATGGTCTGTCTTCAAATAAGTTTGTATTTCTCCAAGCCCCGAATTCAATTGTCCTATCAGCTTTTCATTAGCAACATATTCAATACTACAGGAAGGAAGGAGGTAAAAGATGAATTTCTGAGAGCTTTGTGTCTCTTGAATGTTCATCATTTCACTTGCCAGTCCTCTTTCCATCACATTCTTGATGTGTTCGTTGACGGCTGGAATATGATGAATTATATTCAAATTTGTTGTGGCTGTGTCCAACTTCTCATCGATTTGTCTCAGCAATTCTTGTTCTTTTACTTGTAGCAATTGGATGATTTTCTTGGTTTTGTCTTTGACGTCTTTTTTGGCTTTTTCTACTTGTTGTTTGATTGTGTTAGCGATCTTTTCTTGTTGTTCCTTTTCCTTATCATCTAATCTTAACTGCTCTAGTACCTGCAGATGCTTTGACAATACAGCTTTCTTAATCGAAGCAAACTTTTCTAATGACAATGTCTTGTGATTTCTGTGATCGTGTTTCAAGCATGCTACGCAAATCATTGCATCACAATCTTCACAGAAGAACTCTAGCCTGTGATGAGGGTGACTTGTACAAGGATTTTCTCTTGTTATGATAAATTCAATATCTTCTTTCTTCAAATCAGCCAGACGAACGACTTTGTGATCTTTGATGAAGAACGAATGGCTCGTCTCGCATTCATCACACAGTGAATGATCACAATCAAAACAATACCAAGAAGCTGTAGAATGACTTTCAGAAGCAGAACAAACCTTTTCTCCTTCTACCAACGCAAGACCCTTCATGATTCTTGAATGTAGTAGACTTGGCTGTAGATCTTCGACGCTGCTTGGTTCTGGTAGAGAAGTTTGTGATTTGCATCGCGGACACTTAAAGATGTTGATTTGGTCGACATGCTCGGCGTGTCTTTTGATGCAAGGCTTACAAAATGTGTGGAAACAAGACAAGATTTTTGGTTCAGTAAGTGTATCATTACAAAGGAAACATTGGACTTCTTTCTTAAGATCGTTGACGACAAACGATTCCATGTCTTCAGGATTTGAGACGATACGAGTTGTCTAAATTATGTTGTTTGTCAGTCTTTAGTCAGGCGATTCTTGGAAATGAGCGTGACCTTTACGTCCTTGAAATGATGTCACGCCATGAAATGCATAATTACTCGGGCTTCCATAGGAATGGGCTTCATTCCTTCTCCTTCTCCTTCTCCTTCTCCTTCTCCTTCTCCTTCTCCTTCTCCTTCTCCTTCTCCATCTCCTTCTCCTTCTCCTTCTCCTTCTCCTTCTCCTTCTCCTTTTCCTTCTCCTTCTCCTTCTCTTTCTCCTTCTCCTTCTCTTTCTCCTTTTCCTTCTCTTTCTTTTTTTTTTTCTCTTTCTCCTTCTCCTTCTTCTACTTCTTCTTCGCCTTTTTCTTCTTCTTCTTCTTCTTCTTCTTCTTCATCTTCTTTTTCTTCTTCTTCTTCTTCTTCTTCTTCTTCTTCTTCTTCTTCTTCTTCTTCTTCTGTGGTTACAAATCACAGTCTGCTCTCTAAAGCGCATGCGTAACATTTCCGTGCATGCTTAAGAGCGGCTGTCAACACGAATCAGGCAAGAGTTGGAAAACACACAACTACAAGGGGCTCGTGAACTTTTAGTATATTTTTTGGATAATTTTGGTATTCCACTCAGGTAACTGATACAATTCATGGCTGATTCCCCACAGAATGACCATCAGGCGGCTGTGAAGGAAGAACGTTTGTTCTTGGTGACGACACGAAACGTTTGTCCAAAAATAATCACCAAAATGTCAAAATGGAATACACCTGTCTTTTCGAAAGATTTTGTTTCACTTTTCTATTTCATTTCTTCGTTTAGATTAAACCGCTTTTCATATGAAATTGAACGAATGATAAATATTCGAACAAACTTAACAACCAGTTAATGTGATATAAATGAATGAGAAGTTTTGATTTGCGCGTATTCTAAATGTATTGTTACGTCACTGAATAGAAAACCACAGGAATCCACTTCTTTACCGCTCGCGCGCTTTTCATCCAAGTGATCTGGGAAAAGCAGTGCAAAGCATTATTGTTGTTTTCATAGCGGTCCATAGGTCATTTTCGAAGTTCAAAGCAATGAATTTCATCGGCAAAATAACAGCTTAAACAGACTGTATTTAGTACCAGAATAACTTTCCGAGGAAATAATACATAGTGTTGTATCGTAGATTTTAATTCCTAAAAATTAACTATTTTTAAGAGAAGAAATACAACGAACTTGAGAGCGTGGTTTTGGATGATAATTTTGCTCCAGTAAAGTCGTTTTGCTTACTTCAGATATTATTCAAAAAGAAATATATACGACCTATAAACACTAATTACTTGTAGGATATATAATATTACACATTTCTGGTGAAATCTTTGCTTGTTAGGAAGTTTCGAGAGCTGTGATTGGTTAGAATATTTCTCACGATAATTGATTAAAAAAAAACGATCAATCAAAAGAGCCCTAGCCTTGAAATAAATGATAACAATTGAGACTTCATAAAATGGCAGTGCAGTTGTAAAGCAATAGAAAATTTTTTTTGAGGGGGGGGGGGAAGTAAAATGGAAAACAATTGATTTTGGAAGCGAGCGCTCTTGCTACAGTTCAAATTCGAGGATCCCCATTACATACCATGCAGGTAGCCAGATTTCTGGCTCTGCGCGCAAGGATTCCCCAGTCTCTGGTATTTCGTCGGGCATGCGCAGCAAAAATGACAGGGCTCTGGAGTCCACGGTGGGGTCAGGGTATCACTATTCAACCCCTAGAACCCCCTTCCCCTCTCACCACCACCGCCACCGTTCTTTGATTGTAAGTCCTGCGTTTAACAGAAAGAATGCTCTAGTTTGTCATTATCAATGGATTATAATATGGATAAGAGAACTTCGTGTCGTGCAACGTGTCACAAAAGAGATTTATGGTATTGATCTTGACAGAGAAGTCATCAGATAAGTACAAGGTGTTTGTAGACAACTGGGGGGGGGAGGGATCAGCTATAAATTAACAAGTATCAAAGGGAGGATATCATGTAAACGTTAAACCCTGGGATATCATTTATTATATCATACCTATCAAATATGTTATTGAAAAATAATAGCCAATTCTACTTTACACACAAGACACCGGAACTACTTGTACTAACTAATAACTGACCATCCTTTAAAACAGTTATATAGTAAGGGTTGTTGATTACATCACAAGTCCTTCCTACAAAACGACCATCCAATGTGAATTTTTGTACGCGCTTATTACCTTCATCACACACCAGAAGATGATGGTCATTATCAATAGCCAGGCCCCATGGTACATTCATCTCACCATCAGCAGCGCCTTTACTACCAATTGTCGATATTCTAGTCGGTACGTTACCTTTCTTCTCAAATACATGAATAACGTGATTATTATGATCACTGACGTAAAACAGTCCATCATGTGTTACCACATCAAGTGGAAAAAAATCGTTCTGTGTTGTTAAACCAAACTGATATTGATAGTCACCGTCTCTTGTGAAGACTTGAACACGATGATTACCACTATCACACACAATGATGTTACCATCGTCATCAACGTGTACTCCCCATGGATTATGAAACTCTCCATCACCGTTACCTCGGTTACCAAAGGTCTTTACCAATGTCCCTGTTGTAGTGTTCACAATACATATTCTATGATTATGGTTATCCGATATGACTAAATCTTTATCATTCAAAAACGCTAAACCGTGAGGAACATCAAACTGTCCCTGTTTACTACCTCGAATACCATACTTCAGTAACAGATCTCCATCTGTGTTGAATACATAAGCACAGTGACTAGAATAATGTGCAAAGGCGATCCTGCTATTGTCTCTGTTTACTGCTACACCTCTCAAATCACTAGACGCCAGATTTACACCTTTCGTGTTAAACTGTCCTGTTATTCTCATTTCCTGTGGCTTGACATTTATTACTAGTGGACTGTTAGATACATGATTCCCATTCACTTGAACCTCTGCTGTCAACCGACCAGCTACTTTAGCCATGAATTCAACTTCTACTTTACCATCAATTCTCACATATTTCTTTTCTATTTTCACATTTTCTTCAGGCTTGATTTGAACGTCTATAACATCCCTTGGATCATGATTGAGGTCTCCTGTAGAGGTTTTAGTTATCAATACCAACTTTTCTTTCTTCAAAGCCTGTGTCTCAGATTTCACCTCAACAGCGCTCTTCGCATGGTTTGTTTTGGAACAAGTCTGTATTTCTCCCAGCCCTGAATTCACTTGTCGCATCAGCTCTTGATTAGGAAGAAAATCAATTCTAGAGGAACAAATGTGGTTGAAGATGAATTTCTGAGAGCATTGTGTCTCTTGAATGTTCATCATTTCACTTGCCAGTCCTCTTTCCATCACATTCTTGATGTATTCCTTGACGGCTGGAATATGGTGAATTATATTCAAGTTTGTTGTGGCTGTGTCCAGCTTCTCATCGATTTGTCTCAGCAATTCTCGTTCGTTTACTTGTAGCAATTGGATGATCTTCTTTGTTTTGTCTTTGATTTCTTTTTTGGCTTTTTCTCCTTGTTGTTTGATTGTGTTAGCGATCTTTTCTTGTTGTTGCTTTTCCTTGTCATTCATTCTCATCTGCTCCAGTACCTGCAGATGCTGTGACAATACTTCTTTCTTGATGGAAGCAACCTTATCTAATGACATTGTCTTATGATTCCTGTGATCGTGTATTAAGCATGTCCTGCAAATCATTGCATCACAATCTTCGCAGAAGAACTCTAGCCTGTGATGAGGGTGACTTGTACAAGGATTTTCTATTGTTATGATAAACTGAATATCTTCTTTCTTCAAATCAGCCAGACGAACGACCTTGTGATCTTTGATAAATACTGAATGGTTCTTGTCGCAGTCATCACACATCGAACGATCACACTCAAAACAATACCGAGAAGCCGAGGAATGACTCTCAGAAACAGAACAAACCTTTTCTCCTTCTATCAAAGCGAAACCCTTCAAGATTCTTGAATGTAGTAGACTTGGATGTAGATCTTCGACGCTGCTTAATTCTGGTAGAGGAGTTTGTGATTTGCATCGCGGACACTTGAAGATGTTGATTTGGTCGACATGTTCGGCGTGTCTTTTGATGCAAGGCTTACAAAATGTGTGGAAACAAGACAAGATTTTTGGTTCAGTAAGTGTATCATTACAAAGGAAACATTGGACTTCTTTCTTAAGATCGTTGACGACAAACGATTCCATGATTTCAGGAGTTGAAACGAGACGAGTTGAGGGAGTTGTCTGAATAATGCTTTTGTCAGTCTATTTTTAGGCGATTCTTTGAAATAAGCGTGACCTTAACTTCCTTGAAATGATGTCACGCTATGAATGATTAATTTAGGAGAGCATTTGTATTTATAGCTTGATTTGTCTTCTGAAAATACTTCTTGATCAAACTTGTACTTCGTTAGTCATAGTATTAAATGGTCTACAGTGAACATCACGTTATCCCTGCACTTGGAAGCGGTTTAATCGCTTGTAGACTCCTGTCACAAATGTGTTTTTCTTGGGATTAAGTCACAGGGAGCCCGGCTTTCCTTTGCCGCATTCAATATTCATTATTCTTTACGTAATTGCTTTTTATGGGTTTCCTGTGGTTTAAGATCGGCTTCCTGTGGTTTGGGATCGGTTATGATTACACAAGCTGTAATCAGATCTGTACTGTAAATTGATAACCGTTGGTAACGCACTCTCTATAAAGCATTCAAAAGAATTACATTCAAACAACACAGGCAACCCATAAAGAGCACGTTACCAACGGTTATCAATTTACAGTACAGATCTGATTACAGCTTGTGTAACCGAAGCCGATGTTAAACCACAGGAAACCCATAAAAAGCAATTACGTAAAGAATAATGAATATTGAATGCGGCAAAGGAAAGCCGGGCTCCCTGTGATTAAGTGTGACGTGAAGTATTTTCTAGAAATTTGTTTTAGTCATAACTGCATAAATTAAGAGAGGATTTTGATCCCCGTTGGGGGTACCGTGAGGAAATTATTTGCATTGAAATAAGCATGTCAAAGTACGTGAAATATCAATCTGAAGACATATAGAAAAGAATGAAATATAGTACTACGAGTGATTATGGTGGTTTTAGCTCGAGTGCATTAGCCGAGAGCCCGTTGTTTCAGCTAGGATTTTTTTTAAACAAAGTTATATTTCAAAAACATTTGGAAATGGAAACACATTACCTTAATTAATCAGCCTATCATAGCCCCATCTTTTTAATATATTTCATACAGTTTTTTCGGTTTCTGTCAGTTTTTTTACTGTGAATTTTTCTTCTCAGCTCGAAATGTTATCTTTCGAGGAACACTCCTGTATGTCAGTGTTTCACTCGACGTTCACTCTTTTTGCAGATGTGAGTCACAAGCGCGCGAAAACGCATGCTCTGACTTTAATTACCGCGTCAGTAACACCTGGCCCCGTAACTAAGCAACTATTATAAAATAAACCTTAGAAAGGAAGAGAACGCCTGGAAAAAAATGAAAAAGGCAAAGTTTCAGCTCATAATATGTAGCAAAGAAGCCTTTTTGCTAGTATCAAGGTGCTTATTTCAGTTCTTTGGTTCATTTTGAAATAAGATCTCGAGAACGTAGCCTTTCGACGCAGTGACGTCATCGACCTGTTGTAAAATCTCTACACAGCAGGGTACCAACATTGGCAGCCATGTCTATTGTGTTTTTCATTCCCTTGAGAATGATTGCAAACCCACATGTTAATTAACTATTTCATCGATTAACTTACGATGGAGGGGAGGGGAGGGGAGGGGAGGGGAACACCCATGTTCCTTGAAGGGTAAAACTGACCAACACATGTGAGCAATGTTTGTTAGATCTCTTCCTTGATTCAAGGGTTTTTGTCCAGTCTTCCAACGGTTTATCTTTCTCCGCAAAGCCTAACACACCAAACGCAATATTTAGACCTTTCTCGACTTCGCTTGGATGATCACGAAACAATGGTTTCAATTCGAGGTTGGCCTTGATAAATAAAAGAATCAAGTTCAGTCTCGACTTGGAAGGTTAACCATTGTTTCGTGATCATCCAAGCGAATTATATTCGGAAAAGGTCTATTGCATCTGTGAAGAAGCCATACTGTGACTTAGATCATCCCAGAGGTTGTTTCAGGGTTTGATGAAATTTGCCAAATAATTCACTACTCTCAAACTGTAGCCTTTCTCGTCAATTTATTCACTATGAATCGACAAGCAAGCATTTTTCGAGTACTAAACCCTTAGATCAAACCCTTTGCCCGTTCTATTCTAGCAATGAAATCCAATGAATAATTCAACGACTACACCATTTTTTGGCCCTAAAATTCAAGAATTTTCAGAGAAAAATAAAAATTCAAAAAACTTAGACTTCTAAAATATCAATATAACAGTTAAGATATATTTGGTTAAAACAAAACACAAAAACAAGTTTATCAAGACTATATTTTCAACTCAGTTAAAATAATGCATAATATGGAAATATCTAACTTATTCCAGTCGTCAGATACAAAATTCATCTTGGTTCAGAGACCATCATTCAGTTCTATTTATAGCTTTCTCACAAATATTACCTCTGGACCTAGTGTTATAACTATGAAAGTATTCATAAAAAATTAAGGTTAACCTTATTCGGCATGAGATTCTTTTTACGTTCCTCAGATTAAAAAGATTAAAATATTTAACATATCATATTTTGAATAATTAATTCCTTGTCAATCACGTCATCTATAGTCATGACGTCATAATATATACAGAATATTATTACTTAATATTATTTCATTATATGATTCGAATTTTATCAAACAATTCGTCAACTACACATTCAAAATGCAAATTGTACTTATAACGATGAAGATGACGTCAAACCATGTATCTTCATGTTGTACCTGGTAGCCTTATACAGTTTCTTGATGACGTCGACATGATACTATATGTGCATATTTTCCTCAAATTAACTTCAAGCAAATTTTCTTAGTTTTAACTGATAATTTGCTTTAAAAAAAACTTTATAAGGCTATCAAAGCACAGCGTCCTTTCAACATTGGAGAAAATAAATCTCTCAAAAAACGTTTGCCATGGAAACTTCAATTATCAAATTGCATGCGATATAGGTAAGACGATCATCCATGACAATTTTTTTTAAAGTCAAGACATTTTGTGACTATTCGTTGGGTGATCCAAAAGTTGTGCAGCGTTAAACTCAGCGAGGGCATGCGCACAATCAGCCTGCACAAAACTCAAAAGAAAAATGAACAAGAAAAATAAAATATGAACAAACAAATTTAAACAAAGAAAAGAAAAGAATAGTGAAAAATACAATGAAAACAAATTCAAAACAACAAGGCAAAACGAAAGTAAAAATTGACAAAAAATGACATTAAATGTATAAACTCAGAATGGTTATATTTTAGCACATGTCAAACCCTGGGATATCATGATCATTCAATATGTTATATTGATCAAATATGTTACTGAAAATAATAGCCAATTCTACTTTACACACCAGACACCAGAACGATACGTACTAACTAATAACTGACCATCCTTTAAAACAGTTATATATCGAGGGTACTTGATTACATCACAAGTCCTTCCTACAAAACGACCATCCAATGTGAATTTCTGTACGCGGTTATTACCAAATTCACACACCAGTAGATGATGGTCATTATCAATAGCCAGGCCCAATGGTCCATTCAGCATACCATCAGAACTGCCTTTACTACCAATCGTAGATATTCTAGTCGGTACGTTACCTTTCTTCTCAAACACATGAATAACGTGATTACTATTATCACTGACGTAAAACAGTCCATCATGTGTTATCACATCACGTGGATCAAACTTGTTCTGTGTTGTCAAACCAAACTGATATTGATAGTCACCGTCTCTTGTGAACACTTGAACACGATGATTATTACGATCACACACAATGATGTTAACATCGTCATCAACGTGTACTCCACATGGACAATCAAATTCTACGTCTCCGTTACCATGGTTACCAAGGGTCTTTATCATTGTCCCTGTTGTAGTGTTCACTATACATATTCTATGATTACCAAAGTCTGCTATGACTAAATCTGTATCATTCAGAAATGCTAAACCATAAGGACCATCTAGCTCTCCCTCACCACTACCTGGACTACCATACGTCAGTAACAGATCTCCATCAGTGGTGAATACATGGACACAGTGAGAAGAATAATTGGCAACAGCGATCCTGCTATTGTCTCTATTTACTGCTATACCTGTCAAACCATTAGATCCTATATTTACACCTTTCATGTTAAACTGTCCTGTTATTCTCATATCCTGTGGCTTGACATTCATCACTAGTGGACTGTTAGATACATGATTCCCATTCACTTGAACCTCTGCTGTCAACTGACCAGGTACATTAGCCATGAATTCAACTTCTACTTTACCATCAGTTGTCACATATTTCTTTTCTATTTTCACATTTTCTTCAGGCTTCATTTGAACGTCTATAACATCCCCTGGATCATGATTGGGTTCTCCTGTAGAGGATTTAGTTATCAATACCAACTTTTCTTTCTTTAAAGCTTGTGTCTCAGATTTCACCTCAACAGTGCTCTTCGCATGGTTTGTTTTGGAACAAGTCTGTATTTCTCCCAGCCCTGAATTCACTTGTCGCATCAGCTCTTGATTAGGAAGAAATTCAATTCTAGAGGAAGAAATGTGGTTGAACATGAATTTCTGAGAGCATTGTGTCTCTTGAATGTTCATCATTTCACTTGCCAGTCCTCTTTCCATCACATTCTTGATGTATTCCTTGACGGCTGGAATATGATGAATTATATTCAAGTTTGTTGTGGCTGTGTCCAGCTTCTCATCGATTTGTCTCAGCAATTCTCGTTCGTTTTCTTGTAGCATTTGGATCATCTTCTTGGTTTTGTCTTTGACTTCTTTTTTGGCTTTTTCTCCTTGTTGTTTGATTGTGTTAGCGATCTCTTCTTGTTGTTGCTTTTCCTTGTCATCTAATCTCAACTGCTCCAGTACCTGCAGATGCTTTGACAATACTTCTTTTTTGATCGAAGCAAACTTATCTAATGACATTGTGTCATGTTTCCTGTGATCGTGTATTAAGCATGTCCTGCAAATCATTGCATCACAATCTTCACAAAAGAACTCTAACCTGTGATGAGGGTGACTTGTACAAGGATTTTCTCTTGTTATTATGAATTCAATGTCTTCTTTCTTCAAATCAGCCAGACGAACGACCTTGTGATCTTTGGTGAAGAACGTATGGCTCTTCTCGCATTCTTGACACAGTGAATGATCACAATCAAAACAATACCAAGAAGCTGAGGAATGACTTTCAGAAGCAGAACAAACCTTTTCTTCTTCTACCAACGCCAAACCCTTCAAAATTTTTGAATGTAGTAGACTTGGCTGTAGATCTTCAACGCTTCTTAGTTCTGATAGAGAAGTTTGTGATTTGCATCGCGGACACTTGAAGATGTTGATTTGGTCGACATGCTCGGCGTGTCTTTTGATGCAAGGCTTACAAAATGTGTGGAAACAAGACAAGATCTTGGGTTCAGTAAGTGTATCATTACACAGGGAACATTGCACTTCTTTCTTAAGATCTGCGACAAACGATTCCATGATTTCAGGAGTTGAAACGAGACGAGTTGAGGGAGTTGTCTGAATAATGTTGTAGGTCTATTGTCAGGCGATTCTAGGAAATGAGCGTGACCTTTACTTCCTTCAAATGATGTCACGCCATGAATGATTAATTTAGGAGAGCATTTGTTTTTATGGCTTGATTTTTGTTCTGAAAATACTTCTTGATAAAACTTGTATCTCGTTAGTCATAGTGTTGAATGATCTACAGTGAACATCACGTTATCCGTGCACTTGGAAGCGGTTTAATCGTTTGTAGACTCCTGTTCTCAAATGTGTTTTTCTTTGAATTTAGTGTGACGTGAAGTGTTTTCTATAACTGCATAAATTAGAAGAGCACTTGGATCCCCGTTGGGGGTACTGTGAGGAATTCATTGATATTGAAATAAGAATGGAAAAGTATGAAATATATCAATGTGTAGACATATAAAAAAAATAATAATACAAATACTACGAGTATGTGTAGTCATTTCTTTGGTTTTGAAAGTTCAAAGAAACGATGGTAAAAAAGAAGTTAATGGAGAAATTCTAGCTGGTAGTTGCAAGGTATGGTGCTTGGTTTGTCTTGTAAATCCTTTTTCCTACAAGACGAGAGCTTTGACCTATTTGATTGTGAAGCAAGATAACTTTCATATAGCCATGGAACTTTTGGGTCTATGCACGTGATACAAATGTAACCCACGTGACCGAAGATTGTGCAATCAGGTTGATTCTGATCCACGTGATCCATCAAGTCTCTTGAAATTCCTCGGTTTTGTAATAGCAGGACATCCTTGTCTACACGTAGTTCCCACTAGATGTTTGTGTTTCAATTTCCAATCATTTTCTTCTCATTTGTTTTCTTTCATCCATCTCGACCCGCTGATTCATCACAGAATCACCATCAGGCAGCTGTGAAGAATGAACGCTTGTTCTTGAAGACGAAACCAAACTTTTGTCCAGAAAATAATCAACAGAATGTCAAAATGGAATCCAACTGTCCTTTCGAAAGATTTTGTCTCACTTTTCTATTTCATTTCTTCGTTGTGATTAAACAGCTTTTCATATGAAATTGAACGAATGATAAATATTTGAACAAACTTAATTACCAGTTAATGTGATATAAATGAATGTGAGGTTTTGATTCGCGCGTATTCTAATTGTATTGTTACGTCCCTGAATGGAAAACCACAGGAATCCCATGACAATATCACGCGCTATCACGTCTTTGATAAGATGTACAAAATGTAAAGACGCGATAGAGAAAAACCACAAGGAGAATAATATCACACTCATCATCTGTAATCTAATAATGATAGGGTTAAATTTTACAGTGTTGTGTCTTGTTGTCTTATTTCCTCGCGATAATTGATTGAAAAATCGACCAGTCACAAGACCCCTTGAAATATATAAGAACAATAACATGGCAGTATAGCTGTAAAGCAATAAAAACGGATATTTTTATGGGAGTAAAATCAAAAACCGTTGATTTAGGAAGCGATTGAGCGCATTTACATACAAGGTAGCCATATTTCTGACTACCGCGCGCTCAGTTCACCAGAGTCTCTGACTGACATTTCTTCGAGCATGCGCAGTAAGAATGACAAGGTTCTGGAGTCGAGGGTGGAGTCAGGGTATCGGGTTCTCAGCTGCACATCCCTATTATTGATCCGCCCCTAGAACCAACCCCCTTTCCTTTTTTGATTGTAGGTCCTGCGTTTAACCGGGGGAAAACCCGCTCTAGTTTGTCTTTATCAAAAGGGATCACAATACGGATAACAGAACATCGTGACGTGCCGTGAATTTTCGTCTGAAATCATACTCGTGATCAACAAATTGCAGTACGCGGTCGTGTAAATTTATAATCACTCGTATAATTTCAGACTAAATTCCACTCACTCAGTTAGATTACCATCATTAATAAGGATAATAATGATGATAATAATAATTTTTATTGAAGATAACCTACGTCACAAAAGTGATTTACGGTATCGATCATGATTGGTTGTCAACAGATAAGTACAAGGTGTGTCAGGTTTTGATGAAACTGAAGGTTTCTTTTTGTCTCAACCAAATACTCTCAAACTATAGCCTTTCTCACAAGTTTATATAAAAATGAATATGAATTCTGTTCTCTATTGTTCAATTAGCACTATTTTGTACTATTTAGTAATTTGTATTTCACGGATATACTGTTTGCAGTCTAGCCAGAAACTACATTATGAAGGTCTTTATTAAAACTAGGTAGATAGTTATATAAAGAAGATGCATTCCTTAAAGAAATAATATCTAAACTATTTTACTGCGATTCTCAATATTCTGCGAACTCGCGAGTTGCGAGTTTCCCGTTGGAATTTGTTTTTTCGCTGCCGCCAGTCAAAAATATAAAAGATACCGACTGATTAGTTTTGATATACGGCAGCGAAAAACCAATTTCACAAAAAGCCATTGAAATGTTCTTCGCAGAATATTGAGAATCGCAGTAATAGACAGATACAAAATTATTTGTTGTCAAGGGTCCCCAACGCAGTTCTATTTTTCTACTTTACCCGCATGACACCAGAAACCATCGTGCTCACTAATACTTGACCATTCTTTAAAACAGTTATATATCGAGGGTACTTGGTTACATAACTAGTCCTTCCTACAAAACGACCATCCAGTGTGAATTTTTCTACGCAGTTATGACCAATATCACACACCAGTAGATGATGGTCGTTATCGATAACCAGCCCCCATGGTCTGTTCAGCTCACCTTCACCACTGTGTGGACCACCAATCGTCGATATTCTAGTCGGTACGTTACCCTTCTTCTCAAATACATGAACAACGTGATTATAATAATCACTGACGTAAAACAGTCCATCGTGTGTTATCACATCACGTGGATCAAAATTGTCCTGTGTTGTCAAACCAAACTGATACTGATAGTCACCGTCTTTTGTGAACACTTGAACACGATGATTATGACGATCACACACAATGATGTTACCATCGTCATCAACGTGTACTCCCCGTGGATGATCAAACTCTCCATCACCGTTACCATGGTTACCAAAGGATTTTATCATTGTCCCTGTTGTAGTGTTCACTATACATATTCTATTATTACCCCAGTCTGCTATGACTAAATCTGTATCATCCAAAAATGCTACACCTTCTGGACTAGATAACTGTCCGTATCCACTACCATGACTACCATACGTCAGTGAGAGATCTCCATCAGTGGTGAATACATGGACACAGTGAGAATAATAATTGGCAACAGCGATCCTGCTACTGTCCATGTTTACTGCTATACCTGTCAACAAACTAGACGCCACACATACACTTTTCATGTTAAACTGTCCAGTTGTTCTCATATTTTGAGGCCTGATCATGATATTCAACACTAGTGGACTGTTAGATACATGATTCCCATTCACTTGAACCTCGGCGGCTGTCAACCGACCAGCTACTTTACCCATGAATTCAACTCCTACTTTACCATCAGTTGTCACATATTTCTTTTTTATTTCAACATTTTCTTCAGGCTTGATTTGAACGTCTATAACATCCCCTGGATCATGATTGAGTTCTCCTGTAGAGGTTTTAGTTATCAAAATAAGCTTTTCTTTCTTTAAAGCTTCTGTCTCAGATGTCACCTTAATAGTGCTCTTCTTATGGTCTGTTTTCAAACAAGTTTGTATTTCTCCCAGCCCTGTATTCACTTGTCGCATCAGCTCTTGATTAGGAATAAGTTCAATTCTTGAGTATGGTAGAATGCGTTTGAAGATGAATTTCTGAGAGCATTGTGTCTCTTGA
>OZ025215.1:1590000-1592500 GCA_964019055.1 Anthopleura xanthogrammica | reverse complement strand
CAAATAGCATAAAATAGTGCTAATTAAACAATACAAAACAATAGAATTTCCATAGAATTGTACTATTTAGTATAACTAATGTTTCACGGATATACTGTTTGCACTCTAGCTATAACTACATTATGAAGGTCTTTATTAAAACTAGGTAGATAGCTATATAAAGAAGATGCATTCCTTAGAGGAATAATATCTAAATTATTGTAATACACAGATACAAAATTATTTGTTGTCAAGGGTCCCCAACTCAGTTCTATTTTTCTACTTTACCCCCATGACACCAGAACCCATCGTGCTCACTAATACTTGACCATTCTTTAGAACAGTTATATATCGAGGGTTATTGATTACATCACGAGTCCTTCCTACAAAACGACCATCCAATGTGAATTTTTGTACCCGGTTGTTACCAATATCACACACCAGTAGATGATGGTCATTATCAATAGCCAGGCCCCATGGTCTGTTCAGCTCACCTTCACCACTGCCTGGACCACCAATCGTCGATATTCTAGTCGGTACGTTACCCTTCTTCTCAAATACATGAATAACGTGATTATCATCATCACTGACGTAAAACAGTCCATCATGTGTTACCACATCACGTGGAATAAACTTGTCCTGTGTTGTCAAACCAAACTGATATTGATAGTCACCGTCTCTTGTGAACACTTGGACACGATGGTTATCACTATCACACACAATGATGTTACCATCGCCATCTACGTGTACTCCATATGGATAATCAAACTTTCTATGTCCGTTACCTTGGTTACCAAAGGTTTTTACCAATGTTCCTGTTGTAGTGTTCACAATACATATTCTATGATTAGAACAGTCTGCTATGACTAAGTTTATATCATTCAGAAATGCTAAACCGAAAGGAGCAAACATCTGTCGCTTTGCACTACCTTGATTACCATACGTTAGTGAGAGATTTCCATCAGTGGTGAATACATGGACACAGGAAGATGACCAATTGACAACAGCGATCCTACTATTGTCTCTGTTTACTGCTATGCCTAACAGCTCACTAGATCCTACATTTACACCTTTCATGTTAAACTGTCTCGTTGTTTTCATATTTTGTGGCTTGACGTTCATCACTAGTGGACTGTTAGATACATGATTCCCATTCACTTGAACCTCGGCGGCTGTCAACCGACCAGCTACTTTACCCATGAATTCTACTTCAACTTTACCATCAGTTGTCACATATTTCTTTTCTATTTTCACGTTTTGTTCTGGTTTGATTTGAACGTCTATAACATCCCTTGGATCATGATTGAGTTCTCCTGTAGAGGTTTTGGTTATGAAAGTAAGCTTTTCTTTCTTTAAAGCTTCTGTTTCAGATTTCACCTTAATAGTGCTCTTCGTGTTGTCTGTTATCAAACAAGTTTGTATTTCTCCAAGTCCTGAATCCACTTCTCGGATTAGCTCTTCATTGAAAACAAAGAAAATATCAGTAGAGGGTTGGATGTGGTTGAAAATGAATTTCTGAGAGCATTGTGTCTCTTGAATGTTCATCATTTCACTTGCCAGTCCTCTTTCCATCACATTCTTGATGTATTCCTTGACGGCTGGAATATGGTGAATTATATTCAAGTTCGTTGTGGCTGTGTCCAACTTCTCATCGATTTGTCTCAGCAATTCTCGTTCGTTTTCTTGTAGCATTTGGATGATCTTCTTGGTTTTGTCTTCGACTTCTTTTTTTGCCTTTTCTCCTTGTTGTTTGATTGTGTTACCGATCTTTTCTTGTTGTTGCTTTTCCTTGTCATCTAATCTCAACCGCTCTAGCGCCTTCAGATGCTTTGACAATTCATCTTTCTTTATCGAAGCAAACTTGTCCAACAACATTGTCTTATGATTCCTGTGATCGTGTTTCAAGCATGTCCCGCAAATAATTGCATCACAATCTTCGCAGAAGAACTCTAGCCTGTGATGAGGGTGACTTGTACAAGGGTTTTCTCTTGTTATTATCAACTGAATATCTTCTCTCTTCAAATCAGCCAGACGAACGACCTTGTGATCTTTGATAAACAATGAATGGTACTTGTCGCATTCATCACACATCGAGCGATCACATTCAAAACAATACCAAGAAGCTGAGGAATGACTCTCAGAAACAGAACAAACCTTTTTTCCTTCTACCAACGCAAGACCCTTCAACATTCTTGAATGTAGTAGACTTGGCTGTAAATCCTCGACGCTTCTTGGTTCTGGTAGAGAAGTTTGCGAATTGCATAGGGGACACTTGAAGATGTTGATTTGGTCGACATGCTCGGCGTGTCTTTTGATGCAAGGCTTACATAATGTGTGGAAACAAGACAAGATCTTGGGTTCAGTAAGTGTATCATTACACAGGGAACATTGGACTTCTTTCTTAAGATCGTTGACAAACGATTCCATGTCTTCAGGAGTTGAAACGAGACGAGTTGAGGGAGTTTTCTGAATAATGTTGTTTGTCAGTCTATTGTCAGGCGATTCTTGTAAATGAGCGTGA